>JABUQX010079481.1:75000-80666 GCA_015478945.1 Trachelipus rathkii
AATTTCTTTTTTCAAATATACTAGAATTCATACCCATTTATTTCATACTTAAAGCATTGTTTTATAAAAACAATAGATACTTTACAGCCTTCAAGCAGTAAAACAGTAAAATCAACAACGCAATTGCCTAGCAACAAGGATTAGTAAGGGCTTCTGTTTTAGCTGCTTTAACTGCTTTACATAAGTTCATATATTTATTTAACATTTATGTTTTCTTTATTTTTTTATTAAATTGTTTTAATACTTTTTTTATTTATAAATTTTTAAAACTTGTAACGTAAAAGAGACAGAGCACAATGTCTGTTATATAAACATTTTTTTTTACTAAAATTGTACGAAATTTATTTAAAAACATATACCTTTACAGGACCTTCAAGCAGTCAACAGTAAATCAAGAGCGGCAATTGCCTTGCAACAAAGGGATTAGTAGGATTAGTAAGTATTAGTAGGGATTAGTAGGTCTCTCTTTTACTTGCTTTAAAACTGCTTACTGCTTTAACTGCTTTACTGCTTTACTGCTTTGGCTGCTTTACTGCACTTAAACTTCTATATTAATTAACATTATGTTTTCTTTATATTTTTATTTTTGTTTTAAACTTTTTAATGATGTTTTTATCTAGAGTGACTTCATATATTTATTTTTAACATTAGGTTTGCTGCCATATTTACTGTTTATTTGTTTTAATAGCTTTTTATATTTATAATTTTTAAAACCAATTGTAATGTAAGAAGAAAACCAGAGTGTCTGTTAATATAAACATTTTATTTTACTAAAATTGTACCAAAAATTTTATTTAAAAAACAGTATACTTTACAGACTTAAGGCAGTAAAACCGTAATCAAGAGCGCAAATGTGCCTTGCAACAAAGGATTAGTAAGTATTAGTAGGGATTAGTAGGTCTTTGCCTTTTATACAACTGCTTTACTGCTTTACTGCTTTACCTCTTTTTACTGCTTTAACTGCTTTACTGCTTTGCTGCTTTACTGCACTTAAACTCATTATTTATTAACATTATGTTTTTCTTTTATATTTTTATTTTTGTTTTAATACTTTTTTATTTATAATTTTTTAAAAAGTGACTTCATATATTTATTAACATTAGGTTTTCTTTTATATTTTTTATTTTTGTTTTAATATTTTTTTATTTATAATTTTTTAAAAATTGTAATTAAGAAGAAAGGCAGTTGATGGTTATTCACATTTCATATTCTGTTTTCAGAAGAGAGTGAAACTTTCAACAAGCTTTAAAAAAAAAAGTTATAAAGCAGTTAAAACAGTAAATCATTACTATAGTTGCCTAGCACAACAAAGGAATTAGTAGGGCTTTGTTTTCGCTTTATGCTTTACTGGCTATAAATAACTGCTTTACTGTTTTACTGCTTTACTGCTTTACATCATATTTTAATATATAATGAGACTATTTATTAAAAACATTTTATGTTTTTTAATTAATCATTTTTTTTATATTTTCACCCACTGTTAAATAAAATTATTTGAAAGTTTTTTAAATAATACGGATTTGTTTTATTATTATTATTATTATTATTATTATTATTATTATTATTATTATTATTATTATTATTATTATTATTATTATTATTATTATTATTATTATTATTATTATTATTATTATTGATTATTATTATTATTTATTATTATTATTATCTTGTCATTGATTATTATTTATTATTATTTTATTATTATTATTATTATTTATTATAATTATTATTATTATTATTATTATATAATTATTATTATTATTATACCTCCAGTCATTTACTTCATGACTGTTATTATTTAACACAAACACACACACATCAGGTTCATTAAAACACACACACCCCTGTTAAATAAAATTATTTGAGTATTAAGATCTTAAAGTATACCACAAAGAGGATTATGGCCGGTGTCACTTTCGGACTATTTGTTATATTTCCCTTAAGGAATTATAACTTTAGGTTATATAAAACAAACTGTTTTCTACAAAAACAAAATGTTCTTTCGAAAACTAAATGTTTTTCAAGAAACTTTACCAGTGAAATGGTATTTTCTGTAAATAAAATTAAAAATTTGTTAGGGTATGTGAATGCGTGAGTTTTAAACTTTCTAGATTTTTGTTTCAGTTTTACATATTTATTGTAAATACGGTTTTAGCATTTAATCATTTACGTTTTTTAGTGAATGAACAATTTTAACCTGATTTCAGCTTTCGTTTTTTGTTCTGTCTGTTTTTTGTCTGTTGTTGTTGTTGTTGTTGTGGTTGTGTGTGCGTGTGTATGGCAGGTTTGCACAGACGGGGCTTTCTATTAAATTTACCAACATCCGCGGCTTACTCTCTAACTCTGCATCCGTGGAACACCACCTCTCTAACTCTAGCCCTAACCTTTTGCTCCTGTCTGAGACCCAGATGGCTAGGGAATTCATCCTCTAACTGTTTAATATGTCCAACTATAACTTATTTCATAATTTCCGTCTAAAGGGTGGAGTATGTGCCTATGTTAACATAAACACTCCTGTAACACGTCTCGTGAATCTCGAATCTCCTAATTTCGATGTTCTAGGGCTTAAATCTTTCACCCTTCTACTACAATAATCTGTGCTTACCTGCTACTCCTCTCCGTAGACCGACAATTTTAGCGCCTTTTTTTGAATATCTTACTACGTTCTCACGAACGTTTATCTTGCTCATCCCAAAATGAAGGTCCCTCTATTTAGGGTTCAATGTACATGACACTGGGATGGTTGGGTCTCGTATACGGATTTAGGTGGGGAGGAGGCCGAATCATTCAGCATTCTCAACGATCTGGGCAACTAATTAAAGAAACCCACACAGCATTCCGGATCGTCCCATCCAATTCTTGAACACACTTGACCTATGTTTCAGTTTCACCACTAGTCCTTCTCTCTTAAATAACACCATTTCGCTCCTATCGGTAAATCTGGCCACAACCTTATATCTCTTTAATTTTAATACTTTCTCTCCAACCACTCCATCCTGCCTACATAGTTTTTCATCTGGCACTTTGAATCGACCGATTGGGGGGCGCTTCTCGCTCTACCTAATATAATTGGAATGCTGCTTGTCTTGGTAACTGTTTCGACTTCTTCTGCCGATGAAGTGGGAGCTGTATCGTTGATGGGATGAGCAGGTTCATTTCCTTCTTCGACTAAATCTTTCTCTCCTCATAATCGATGGTTCGATCGTGCTTGTCTCCTGGCATTCAGGCTAGATACAGTGCGTATCGGAGTGAAAAAATTCTCGTTTTCCTATCACTATCACTCTTCCTAATTTTCATTCTGCTAGAATCGTTGCAGGGGGATACTCTTCGACGGCAAAGCGGGCCTTTTCCATCAACGAAAGTTGCGCTTAACCTCTCTTGGTTTTCTTCCTACTGACATAATCTTTCTGGCCTCTTGCCAAAAACATCTCTAACACTTCTTGTAAATCTGTCTTTTCCTCTTCTTATTTCGCTCTGATGGTTCTGTTGCTAATTCTCCAACTGAAAAGGCCAATCTCTTCGGCATCCTATTTTCCCTCTAACTCAACCCTGGACCGATTCTGGCATTCCTCATCCTCCTCCTTCTCCTCACATTTTCAGGTGTCCTATGCCTTTTGCCTGTAATTAATTCGATCGGGGTGCATGGGGGCTCCTGACAATCTACGAACGTTAAGAAAGGCGGGTGGCCAACGGATGGCATTCCTCTCCCCGAGTTTTGAGGGAGTGTGCTTCGCGTTTAACTATCCCCGCCCCTCGTTCACTATATTCTCTATGTCTCATACTAACACTTATCCCCAGTGTGGAAGCACGCCATGTCCACCTATTCCCGAAAAGGAAGCCTGACTCTGATCCTTCTACTTATGCCCTACTAGCTCTTACTTTGTATTACTATCTAAGATCTTTGAAACTCTTCTCAACTCTCTTTTCTTAGATATCTGGAATCTCATTCACTTCTTTCTGATCGCCAGTACGGCTTTCGGGCGCCGAGGTCTACTGGCGAATATCGTTGCCTAATCTCACTGCTTTATGGTTTTTTCCGCCCTTAGGACTATGGGGAGACTTGCGTGGTGGCCTTGACATATCCAAAGCATTTTGACCGGGTATGGCACGCGTCACTGCTCTCCAAGCTCCCCTCCTTTGGGTTTCTCCTTCTCTTTGCTTACTTTTTTATGTCTAGTTTTCTTTCCAATCGCTCAATATCGCTGTTGTTGATGGGGCGTTCTTCTTCTTTTCGTCAATAGTGGTGTTCCTCAGGGTTTCTGTCCTATCTTCTGGCATGCGTCGCTACTTTTCATTAATGATCTTTCTCACTGCACATCTAAACTCTATTGCACATCTTACTCTTTGAACTCATATGCCGATGACTCGACCCTTCATTCTTCAACTCATTTCAATTCTGGCTCCTTCTTTTACTTCTAGAATTGCCTCTCGTCCTTAATCTTTCCGATTTCTATTCTAGCTGATCTGGTAGAATTCCTGGTGGGGTCCTCTGGATCTTGTGAAATTCAATTCATTAAAACCTTCCACTTATGAAAATCTCCTCTCTAGGCACCTTCTAATTTCCTATATCTTTCGACGTTCTCTCCGTCTCTACTGTGACAATATAACATCCTTGGCCTTAACATAAACAAAAAAATGTCTTGGAAACGCTCACATCACAAGGTTGCTAGGGCGGCCTTAAAGAAACTGGAGTTCTGTTTAGAAACTGCGAGACTTTTTTAGACTTCTCAAGTTGCTTCCTCCTATTTATTGGATCTTTCTCCATGTTTGGAGTAATACCTTTAAATATCTGGGGTGGTTCTGGTTAAAAGTAGATAATTTTCGATAGGGTCGAGTCAAAGGCCAAAGGCTTATAAACTCTGTCCTGTACTTCCAGTTCCCTTGACCCTCTATCTTTGCGGCGCGATGTGGTGCTTTATCTCTTTTCTATAGGTACGCAGCGGCAGGTGGCTCGAGGGAGCTTATCACTCGCGGTACCTCCACTTTAACGTCGCCTCGGTATAATAGGGGTGCTGGTGTCTGCACGATGAGTTTGTGTTGATGTAGGTAACTCCAGGCTAGTTCGCTGCGGTGGTTCCTTTTTCCTGCCCCATCTGTTCTGTGGAATTCTCTTCCATCTTCTGTGTTTTCCTACTGAATTTAATCCTCCCACTTTAAAGCCTGCGTCTAGAGGGTCCATCTGCGTAATTTAATTTAGTTGTTGACTTTCGAGGAGGCGTGTAACACCCCTCTCCTTGAATAGGGCTTGCCGCCGTGAGTGGTGGTGACAACTGTAAAAAAAAAAAAAAAAAAAAAAAAAAAAAAAAAAATGTTCAGTAAAGTAAATACAGTAGCTAAAACCTATTGCAAACGGTATATTTTGAAAATACAAGAATGATGTAATGAAAGTTTACAAACGACATATCATATAAGAAATATTGCGCGAACGCGTTAGTAATATTAGCGCCCGGCGGGTTTCATGCGTCGGTTCCCACCGGGGCCTGCGGCGCGCTTGCTGGTGCTCTCGCGTTTGCTTCCGTGATCTACTATAAATCTAGTGAATAATTATTATCTATTCTGGTGAAATTAAGCTATTAGCTCAAGTGTCTGTAATTAGGCAGCAGCTAATAGATCCATATTTGTATTTTATATGAAATGAATATTCATTTAGACGCTCAGTCTTGTTC
>JABUQX010079482.1:0-22500 GCA_015478945.1 Trachelipus rathkii
GTATACCGTTCCAATCGGAATTTGGGTGTTTAACAGTTTTCATTGATAAACGCTGTAGTTTTCGTGCATAAAAAACTTCAATATATATATATATATATATATATATATATATATACATATATATATGCATATATATTTTTATATATATATATATATATATATATATATATATATATATATATATGCTATATATATATATATATATATATATATATATATATATATATATATATATATATATATAGTATATATATATCTTTTTTTTTATATTCTATATTTATAATAATATATATATATATAATATATAATAATAATATATATATATATATATATATATATATATATATATATATATATAACCATATATATAGATGTTTAATCGTTTTAGGAACCGTCGACGACACCTCTGCTGGGGATGTCATGAATAAAAGCTATTGCCTTTACTCGTTTAGCTTTAGGAAGCATTTAAGACTGGAACCTCCAATTCAACATAAATTCGTCCTTATGATTAATCATAACCCTGTTTCAAAACAAAAAGAATTTCAAGTAATGAAATGTCCTAACAAATTACAGTACAATAATGCGGAGTAAATCATAAGACTTCTAAATTAAGTGAATATATTTTATAAAAGTAATATAATAAAATATATATAATTATAAAATTGTTGCACTCATTAACAAGGTAATTGCAATATAATTATTAATAAGAATAATTAATTTAATATATAAAACCAATTAAAACCACTTTGTATTTATTATAAAAATGAATGAAAATATAGAAATATTTCAAATGATCTTTTTTCACTTATCATAACCTCAATTAAATTTTGGATCACCGCTGTGATGTTACTAATAATATGTATTAAATTTAGAATGCCAATTTACCTTCACTAAACTTCAAGTAGAATCTTATGGAGCCATGGAAAATGATTTATGCACCCGCATAAATAAATATACTGCCTGTTTTTATATTTCAAAGGGAAAAAATATACATTATAATAAAAGTATGTGAAATAGTAAAAAAGAATGTATATACAACTATATATATATATATATGATATATCTATATAGTATGTATATACACAAATGTTTTATATAGATACACAAGGGTTTGGGTAGGTAAAAGTAACTTTGGGGAAGATATATTTTCTTGCTTCAGGCAAAAGACGCACTCTACCTTTCACTCTATTCCTTTCGTATCCATTTATAATATCAACTGCTGTTCTAGCAAGACGAATGAAGTAGCTTCACTAAGATTTTGTGAGCTAACCTCGATATTTTCCTATCGTGAGGGAATGGAAAATGCAAGGGGGAGTTTTGTTATGCATAGTTAACACGATCTATTTTGTACAGAGAACGTTCGAGAATGAAATTGTTTTGGTTTTGTACGAAGCTAACAAAACAAGGTTATCGTCTTGTGAAAGAGTTTTAAGTCTTAGTGGAAGAGGCTTTTAAGGGCATATATGCATTTTGTATGCAGTTTCTAGGCGAAGTTTGTTTGTTCAAATGAAAATGTTTTCTTGTATGATTCAGAATTGAAATCGTGGGAAGAGAGTAAAGAATGTGGTCTGTTGAAACTTGTAAAGATTTCATAAACATATTGCCACACATGTTGATTTTAAAATATTGTTTTGTATTCAAAACTGAATTCCGATAAAGGACCCCCCTTTAGAAAGGAATCTTTATCTGAAAGATTTGAATGAATCAACATGGGTGTGCATTCTGTTTAAAGAAGAGCACATATCTAGCATCCATCGAGATGGTAGTACTCGCATCTCCAGGGAAGGCATGGTTGAGTTTACAGATTCTGGAACATAAAGACTGTCCAGAAGAGTTACATGCTAAACTCTGATAGATTTAAAACAAAATAGGAAAACAAGATAAGTCTGATGTCTGAGGTATAATATTTGCGGATGTGTAGTGTAGATCTAAAAATTTGGTAAGCGGATACCAGTGGTGCACGGTAGTCCGAAACTATTTCTTATTCCCTACGGTCATTTTTAAAACGCTTTTCTTTCTTAAGAATGTTGAAAGAGTTTTTTAAACTATTTTCATTAGAGGCGGTTTTAATTGTTACTTTATGTTGCTTTAACCTAATTTAAAATTAATCATGTAAATTGAAGCAAATGTTAATACTGTTAATATCGCGAAATTGATACTAACTACTCAAAAAAAATTAAAGCAAATGTTAATACTGTTCTTAAACTTCTTCTTAAAAATGCTAGAAAACTGTAAAACTAATCAAACTTAGGATATGATCCCAGTATTATTTATTTTATTTTTATGGATAAGAAGTTTTTACTTTATTTTTATCTATTTTATTTTAAAAAATAGTTGTTATCTAGGTAAACTTATTTATGTAAAAAAAATTAAAAAAAATAAGCGCGATTATAACTATGAAGCTAATGCGGACTAATCTTAGTAATATAAACAAAACTTATGCTTTAAGTTCAAAACTAAATGCTTTTCGTTTCTTCCTTCGATGCTCAAAAGAAATTAAACGTTTGGCAAAAGTTTTCTCAATGGTAAAGGTTATTTTAAAATTAAATTTGATATTTTAAAATATCAGGAGAGCAAAAAAAAACGTGTTTCCAAATCTGGAAAGATTCTTATATTTCTATAAAACGTGTTCATCGGAACATCTTTGAAAGCTACTCTAAAAAAATAGATACTTTCACTAATCTAAAAGAGCAAAAAAAAATAAAAAAAATGTTATCATCAAAAATCTGTTCATTGGACATCTTTAAAATCAACGCTGTAGGAAAATAACGGTATAAATTCCTTATCTATCTGCTTTAGGAGAGTCTGTCTCAATCGTTTGAGTCTCCTTTTACGAAGTTTATGAAATAAACTGTTATTTAAAAATCAAGAAATTTATATTAAAAAATTAAAAGAATGGAGCGGCTAACTATAAAAACATAGTAAACAACGTTATCGTACATCTGGCTACTTTCGCAACGTAATCAACGACTGGCTTGGTTATTTAGGATACTTTGGAAAAACACAGGGGAAAACATCATCCCAAAAACTGGTAACTTCCTTTAAAGGACCTAACTTTCAAGCGCTATTACGCAACATCAGACATGATGAGATGAAATAACTTAAGTCTTTTCCGTTTGAAGACTCGGTTCGGTTACTACCTTAGAACGCTGTTATGTAACATCAAACATAATAAGATGTATTACGCAAGTCTTTTTACGAAGGATTGCATTCAACAGAGCTATGATTTACTTTTAGTTATCGGTTCCCTTTTCAATTCAATAATAAAATTAAAAAACGATAGATGCCGCTCGAAACGGGCTTCCTGTTTCTTCCGACAGTTTCGGAGCAAAATTTAAACCTTTATCTAAAAACTGACTGAAAATCATATCAAACATGGGTATACGCATCCTGAACATCCAGAGACCCGCTTGATTGTTTCAAAGTTTTTAAGGGGAAAATACCGGGAAAACTTTCGGCCCACGAGTAACTTCCCTTAAAAGGACCTGATCATCAGAGCGTCGTTAGGTAACATCTGTCTAATGAGATGAACTAACTCAAGTCTCTTTTAAAGAGAAATACATTCACATATATTTTAAAATATATATATATATATATATATATATATATATATATATATATATATATATATATATATATATATATAACATATATATATATATCTCTTTATATATATATATATATCTATATATTTTCTCTACCTATATATATATCATTTATTCAAATGGCTTTCCACTGTAATCTTATTATAACCAGGAGTTACTTTTGAGGAAATAGGCACTGTCGCCTGGTTTACTTTAAAACGCTAATTTCCTCTCTATTAAAACTTAAAACCGAAAATGATCAACGGATAATTCTGTCGGCTGAAAATTGGTTCAAAATGAGCAAACTTTATTGCTTTCACTTAAACTGTTAGTCGTTCTGGGCCGAGCTTCTTGCTTACAAGCACGGTTATCCAGATATGTGTTCGCGCACACATACTTACATACATGTATATATATATATATATATATACATATATATATATATATATATATATATATATATATATATATATATATATATATATATATTTTGATATATAAATCTATATATATATATATATATATATATATAACTTCATATATATATATATATATATATATATATATATATATATATATATATACATATATATATCTCTTCTGTAATCGAACTCTGGGGCCGGCAAAATTGCTTACATAGTTCGATTCTTCTTCGTCTTCTTCTTCCTCTTCCTCCTCGCTAGGATCTGTATCCAGCGTTTGTTCTCGGGTCATATAAACTCTCGTAGTTCTTTTCGCGTGAGGTTCGTATTCCTCTTTATTGCTGGAGGAAGTCTTGTGACTTTTCTGGTCCCCTTCTTTTGCTTTCAGATTCATTTCAAAATCTTCTGCGCTATTAAATGGAATTACCATTTGATCTACGTCGGGGTTAGGTCTCCACGGAGGTGCATCCTTACAAGCGGCGGTTGATTTTCTTCTATGGGGCTTCCTACAATAACGGCAGTATGGGGAATTCCACTTACATGTCTTCCTCAAAACACCAGTCGTGCTTCCTTAGCTCTTCTTCGGATAACCTCTTAAAAACTCCTCCGTTCTTTCGGGAAACAAATTCTGTCTTGGCTTCTTTCTTTTCTTTAGCCTCATATTTCGGTCTGTAGGAGGATCTCTTCGATCTCCTTTGAGAATTACCATTCTCAGTCGTTCTTTGGCCTTCTGGCTCACCTCTGGCCATAAACACTTTAGTAGTTCTATTCTCTGTCTGTCTTTTTTGATTAACTTTAAATAAAGCTCCTCTGGAAATTTGTGCAAACCTCTCTAATAGCTCTACTATGCTTATGTTTGCATCAAAAACTTTCAAAATTTTTTCCCTTAGTCTTTCACCATCTCTCCTATCTCTCACATTCTCTAATACTTTGGTAGTTACCATGATATTTATGTGCTTGGAAGTAAAGCCTGCTGTGGCGTCAATCTCGCAGAGTTTCACTTGATACTTCCATAAGGTGTTTTTTAATTTCAAAACAAAATGTCTTTGTCTCTCTGATAAGACATAAACTCCAAGAGAAGATCAAAAATCGTGTCTTTGTTATCTGGTTGTAGAAAGATGCGTAACTGCAAGAGGAAATCTTCTAACCTTATACAACCAGACAGAGTCGGATCGTGTAAGAGATAGTCTCTGGCTTCGGATTCGAGTTTGCTAGATATCATCGACTTTGCGAAGGATATTTTCCGCTTTTCTGTTAACGGGCCTAGCATGCCTAATCTCTCATGTAGCGTTGAAACGTATTCATTAAAGCTAATTCCTTGCCAAACCTTTGTATTCAGATTTAAACCAAACAATTTGAGATCCTCCGGAATCTCGGGAAAGGCTGTACTAAATAGGTTTGACTGGTATAGGGGGGCTGGGTCGGACTGAGATGCTGCATTATACCTTAACCCTGCTTCCTGGGGTGGATGGGTGCCTTGACCCTGTCTGCTCTGTCCTGGAGAGGCATACATCTGTGCTTGATGTCCACCAGACCATCCCCAAGGGACGTTCCCTTGCTGTGGCTGCGTCGCCGTGTGCTCGGTGGGAGCGGGGGCCTGTCCCCAAATCTGGTTAGGGTCGAATGATCGACTGTCAAAACCTGGCTGAGTCATGGAGAGTTTACTGTGCTTTCCCATGTGTTCCTATTTAAATTACGGGCGTAATAATTACCCTCACCGCTCCAATTTGCCTGAGACCTTCGGTGAGTCGTGTCAGGTTCTGTACCTGGCCTTGCTGATGGGTTTATTGTGTTGTCTGAGAGAGTTGATTGCTGAGAAAATCTTTGATCGATGTCCCTCCGGGCAGTCTCTTCTGCTCGAGGATTGGGTTTTAGAGAGAAATTAGGTGCAAGGCTGAGTCTAGGGGGTACCTCTCCTGGAGGGAGCTGTCCCCTCTGTTTATTTTTTACTGATTCTTCTTGCCTTTGCTTCCGAATTAATTCGGTTTCTTCCTCATCACCTTCGAAATCTCCTTCATTCTCTCTTCTATCTCTAATCACCTCGTTCATCATCTGAAACGGGGCTTCGTCGCCATGCTCTCGAAAGAGGACAAAAACAGATTTTTTTTTTAGAGACAACCAACTATACTATCGCTAAAAAATGAAGTTAATTATGAAATTAAAACGCCACCTTGACAAAAATCATCTGTTTTATAATTAGTTATTACGCGCTCGTCTAAAATAAACACGAAAATCTTTTTAATGTTAAGTTAAAAAACATAAAGCTACGTAGCTTCTCGAATGAGATTTTTATTTCTCTCTCTCAAACCATATAAAACACTGATTAAGAAAGTTAATCAGTAAAACAGAGAGACACTTAGTCTTGTTCTATATACCAATACTGTCAAATAAAGACAACACTTTTAGTCTAATTTAGTATATATATATATATATATAATATATATATATATATATTATAATATATATATATATATATAATATATATAATTAATATATATATATATATATATATATATAGATATATATATACATATATTATAGTATATATCTATGCTTGCTTTAAAAAAACCACTGTAGTCTCCGTTGACTATTATATATAATATAATATATATATATATATATAATATATATATTATAAGATATATGATATATATATATATATTATATATATATATATATATATCTTATGTATAGATATATATATTTATATGCTTGCTTTTTAAAAAAAAAAAACACTGCAGTTCGTGACTGTATATGATATTATGCCTGCCTTAAAAAAAAACTCAGCCTCGTTGACTGTAACATTTATTATATATATATAAGCGGGCTTACGACAAAGAAAAGATACATTTTAATCTTTAAAAAGAAAAGAAACTTCTTATTTCCCCAAAAAGCTACTAAACGTTCCCCTGTATATATATATCTCGTATATATATATATACGCTGGCTTAAAACGTGAAATAAAATTTCTAAACGGAATAAAATAGAAATGACAATATCTATAATCTTTTCATTTCTATGTTTCTCTCTCGTTCGCTACGTTACGTTTGACCTTCAGATGTGTGTTATAAGCTTCTCTACGCATGCGCGAGTGGGTATGGGTGTGTGTGTGTGTGTCTATGCGTAACTTTTTGTCCAATCGGTCTGTGTCTGTTTGTTCAATTCTTTCTCCCTCCCTCTCTTATTCCCTTTCCACACATATATATATATATATATATATATATATATATATATATATATAGTTATATATAATAATATATATATAATATATATATATATATATATATATATATTATTAATATATTAAATATATAATATATAGATACTATTAGATGAAGTGGGGCTCGGTACTTTGCTAAAGTGGAAAACAAGAGGTAGCTTTCTAGAAGAGAAAGTGTTTAAAGAAAAAAAAAAGAGTAAACACAGTTTTTGGAAAATCAATAATTGATAAGACTTACTTCTTAGCTTCGTTATCAACTTAAAAAAATTCAGCACTTTTACAGAACAAATTTTTTGATCACTCTGACACATACATATACCACACTTCAAATACTTCTAACAAACTCTATATCACTTTTTCTTGGAACAAAGCTGTAAAATATAATAACATCTTTTCAACTAGATGAGAAGTGAAGTTATGAGTGATTACTACTTGCGAATAAAAATACTTAAATTAAAATATTTTTGACAACCTTTTTTACATAAGCATGCAAAAGAAAATATTTTAATTATAACAACATTTATTTTTAATAGTGTTGCTCGCGCAACTTTTAAAATGTTTGTATATTTCAATGGGGGGGGGAAGGGGTAAGAAAGATTTTTTTTTCTTTTCTATATTATGGAGAACCCTTTTCTCCGCTTGGCTAGGGGCTTCCTTTGTGAAGCTGTTGTGGGAGGACCCTTTCCTCCGCTTGGCTAGGAGCTTCCTTTGTGAAGCTGTTGTGGGAGGACCCTTTCCTCCGCTTGGCTGCTTGCTGAGTAATGGGAGAGACTGTCTCTCGACCGTTGACTGTTCAGCTGGGGAAACTCTTCCCTTTAAATTAAATTAAAAAAATGTATTTTTTAATTAGAAAGTCTTACTTGTATACCTTGTTTCCATGTATTGGCTCCTTAGTGAAGGTTGTGGGTGGTTGTTGTTTGGGCTGGCTGTTGCGCTGTTTGCATCTGACTACTACGAAGATTCCATTCAATTCTGGCAATTGTGGAAGGCCAGAATTTCATCCTCGGCTAGGGCGACAGTTATAGAGAGTTTGTTTTTGGAAGCTATCCGATGACACTCTCTACTTTTGCAGTGGGTTTCAGTGAATAAAGTCTTTGCCTTTTACTCGGTTTATTTTTAGTGAAGCAGTTTAGAGACTCGTCGGAACATAAATTCAACAACATAATTCGTCCCAACAATGGGACCAGCAAATGCCAACATACGTGTCCTGGTTTCAAAACAAAGAATTTTCGAATAAAGGGTGAGAATATCCCCACAAATGTACAGTACATTATGCGGTAAGTTAAGAATCATGTATCAGGAACTTTACAAAATAAGAAAATTGATATATTATAAAAGTAGATATACATAAAATATATATAATATAAAACTTGTTGCACTCATTAACAAAGTAATTGTAATATAATAATTAATTTACATACTTACTAACACCAATTAAAAACCACTTTATGTTTTATTATAAAAAATGAAATGAAACATTATAGGAAATATTTCAAATGACCCATTTTCACTTATCATAACCTCAATTAAATTTTGGATCACCGCTGTGATGTTACAAATAATATGTACTTAAATTAGAATGCCAATGTTACCTTCACTAAACTTCAGTATGAATCTTTGGAGCCATGGAAACATGATTTATATGCACGCAATAAATAAATATAGCTGGCTTTTTATATGTTCAAAGGAATGAAATATACCATTAAAATAAAAGTAATGTGAAATGGTAAAAAGAAATGTATGTACAGAACTAAATATATATTATATTACATATATACATATACATACAATATATAAGATATTATATATATATAGTATATATATAGTTAGTATATATATATATATATAATTATATAGTATATATAGTTATATAGGTTATATATATATATCAATATATATATGTAGTTAGTATATGTTATCAGTACGATAAAGCTATATAGCATATATATACATTACTATATACAATTATAGACTATATAGTTATTATATGATATCACAAGATGTTGTTTTTATATAGATATCACAGGGGTTTGTAGAGAGTAAAAGATAACTTGGGAGAATATCTTTTTTCTTGCGTTATCAGGTCAAATAAGACGCGAACTCTACTGATTCAACTCTATTCTTTCTATTTCCTTTTATAAGAAGCAAACGCTCTGCCTGGCTTCTAAAGCAAAGAACGAATGTGAAGTAGCTTCATCGTAAGTATTTTTTTTGTAGTGGAGCCAACCTCGATCCCTTCCTATCGGTTTAGGAATGGAAATATGCAGAGGGGGAGTTTTGTTATGCAGTAGAAGTAAAACGAATCTATTGTTTGTACAAAAGATACGTTCGAGAATGAATATTGTTTTTTGGTTTTGTACCGAAAGTCTAAACAAAACAAGGTTATCGTCTTGTGAAAAGAAAGTTTTAAGTCTTACGGAAAGAGGCTTGTGACAGGGCATAGTATATGCATTTTGTATGCAGTTTCTAGGCGAGGTTTGTTTGTTCGAATGAAAATGTTTTCTTGTATGATTCAGAATTGAAATCGTGGGAAGCGAGTAGAGGATGTGGTCTGTTGAAACTTGTAAAGATTTTATAAACATTTGCACGACATGGTTGATTTCATTAAATATTGTTTTGTGTTTCAAAACTGAAGTTCCGATCATATATAGCTACTTGTTTATGGGGGCGTGGGGCTTGTATGTGTTATATATATAATATATACTATAGTATATATATATATTATATAGTATATATATATAGTATATTATTATTATATATAAGTATATATAATATCAAAATATATATATATTATATATATACATCTATATATATATATATAATATATATAGTAATATATAATATAGTATATATTATATTATATGATAAGTAATATTATATATATATATATAATATATATAATATATATATAATTATTTATTTATTTATAGTATATATTAATATAGTTATATATATATTTATATATATATATTATATATATATATAATATATATATATATATATATAGTGTATTATTATATTATAATAAAATATATATATATATATAATATGATATATATATATATATATATATAAAGTAATTAAAACCAACTAAGAATAAACAGGGGAATTAAAAAAAAAATTTAAACAAATTTAGAAAGTTTACGTTCGAGATTTCTCAAGTCTCCTCCTCAGAACTAACAATTTTTCCATTAATTTTCATTGTTAGTTCTGAGGAGGAGACTGATGTTAAGTCTCGAAACGTAAACTTCTAATTTGTTTAAAATCATTTTTTTAATTCCCTTGTTTTGATTTCTTGTGGTTGTTTAAATTACTTTGTTCTGACATTAATAGAGTTTGAGTATGAAGTACGAGAACTTTATAATTTATATATAAGTATATTATATATATATTTATATATATAGTATATATATTATATATTATGATAATATATTATATAATATATAGTATATATATAATATATATATATATAGATATATTATAGTATATATATTATATATATTACATTAATATAGTAATATATACATAGAGAGAAATCGAAAATTCAATAATAAATTATTCCATAAACTCCCATAATAAAGATGCCAAATAATATTTATTTTATATGCATTTTTAATAAAATGTAGAAAACATCCTCAATATCCTCATTTTTCGAAAGAGGATGCGGATGCGGGATACGGATGGGCCGTTAAGAGAAGGAATGGCGGAATACGGATGCGGATGTCAATTTAGATGCGGATGTTCCGCAAATGCGGATGAGGATGCATGTATACACTATTATGCTCCTATTTTCCATTAATGTACCCGTATATGAAGTGGCGCCGATTCATTCTGGACACCCATAGTATATAAGTATATATATATATAATAAGTATATAATATATATTTATTATAGTATAGTATTATATATATATATATATATATATATATTATATATAATAAATAGTAATATATATATATATAATATATATATATATATATATAATATATAATTAAAATAGTATATATATATTTATATATAAGTATATAGTAGTATATGGGGAGTTCGACTGGAGCCGAATATTCGCCACAAGGCGAATGTTTTTGGCGCTTTTTAGTGCTTTTGGGCGCTAGATAAGCAATATATGTTTTGGGCGATTTAACGCTGAGCGTTAAAATTAGCGGTTTCGCGATGACGGAAGAAGTCATTTCCCTGAGGTCGTTCCCGCGCGTTGTGGACTGCCAGCCCCTAAGTCTCCAATTGCACCGGCACCGCACCGCATCGCAAGCCGCACGCACCGTGCGTAGGGCTCCGATCGACTCATCCTCTGGAAGTTTTTTATATTATTATTATTATTAATTTATTATTATTATTATCTATTATTATTATTATTATATATTAATTATGTATTATTATTATTATTATATTATGTTATTAATTATAATTATTACTATTAGTTATTAATTATATTATTATATTTATTAATTACTTTATTATATTATTATATATTATTAGTATAGTAGTGTAGTTAGTAGTAGTAGTAGTAGTAGTAGTGGTAGTAGTAGTTAGAGTTATCGTATCTGGTTAAAATTTGGAGGGGTGTTAGATGGGGAGGTAACCTCGTCGTAGACGAGGTTACGTCCCCGTGGGTCCCCGAAGGGGGACCCCACCCCCCTTAAAAAATCGAAGTGTTCGTAATTGGCTGAAATTTGGTGAGAGGATTCAGAGTTGAATTTCTAGAAATACTTGATATGTGAATCTGTGGAGTTGGCTCCGGCACCGGTGCTGGAGCCACTGCGGTGCCGAGTTTATAAAAAAGTCGTATAACAACAATGTTGGTGTCATTATATGGGTTATCGACGTCCGTATGAGTTCGACAATATGATGGGTTTAAGACCGTACATAGGTGTCTAGGATCCCCAAAAAAGGGATCCCGCCCAAACATTAAATATTGATGTAGAAAGCTGAAACTTGATATACAGCCTTTTTAGGTTGTATCTTAGATGTATACGGGGTAAAATGACCGATTTGACCAAATTTGGGGGACCAGCCCCCAAATCTGAAATATTTTCGTAGAGTGATGAAACTCGGTATACAACCTTCTAAGGATGTATCTTAGATGTAGCATGGAGTAAAATGACTGTGGGTGCCCCAGATGGGGTACTCACCCCAAAATCTGAAATATTGACATAGAACAACGAAACTTGATATACAGCCTTTTTAGGTTGTATCTTAGATGTATACGGGGTAAAATGACCGATGGGATCAAATTTGAGGGACCGGCCCCCAAATCTGAAATATTGACCTAGAACGATGAAACTCGGTATATACCTTTCATATAAGGTACCCATATCGTATATGGGTTAAATAGCCGTACACATCCCAAAGGGGGGTCACCAGCCCCACAAAACTGAAATATTGGCGTAGAACAACGAAACTTGGTATACATCTTTCTTATGATGTATCCTCGATACAGAAAAGAAAAAAAAAAAAAAAATAAAAATTAAATAAATAAATAAAATAAATAAAATTTCTTATTCTTTTTATGTTTATAACTTACAAATTTACGTTTTTACATACCCTAAAGCAGTAAATCACTAAATCAAACCACTATCCAACCTCCCTCCTGACCATCTGTGATCTATTGATCTATTGATTAAGGTCAAATTTTTACTAAAATTGTAACGTTTTACATACCCTAAAGCAGTAAATCACTAAATCAAACCACTATCCAACCTCCCTCCTGACCATCTGTGATCTATTGATCTATTGATTAAGGTCAAATTTTTTACTAAAATTGTCATGTTTTACATACCCTAAATCAGCAAATTTCACTAAAATTCAAAACCAACTACCAGCCACCCTCATACCCTTCTGTGATCTAATTGATCTATTGATCTAATTGATCTATTCACGATTCGAGTACATTTTGGATAAACATAACATAAGAATAAGTTCTTTATACAATGATCAACAATATATTGGTTAACGTACTAAATTCAGGCATTAATAAAACTTACTTAGCACATTCTAAACTATATATATAGCCCCACAAAAGACAAACCTGACACGCTCTTAAACATGAAATATAACTGGTAACTGTTATCAAAGTTTCCACACCATAACAACAGTAATAGTAACCAACATGCATACAAAGACGTACCCTATTCACACTTTGTCAAGCATATCTCTAACATATTAACGTTAACCTTACAGACTGACAACAGTAACATGTTAGCAAAAAATTTATGCAGCAATTCGTTGTTTAATTATCATATCAGATCAATGAGTATACTCTAACAAAATAAGGTTTTCACATTAATAAAGCTAACATATCGTTAGCATGAACTAAATAATGTACAAGACAATCCTATCACACTTAAACAAACACGAATAACTGTTAAACATTAACAAAGGTCAAACTTATCACAGTAAAAGTAATAACAAGAACATACAAAAACTATAAGTCCATTCACTTATCAAACATTATCACCAAATATTGACAATGTTTAATTTACATTAACATAGTAATATTTAACAAGAAAGAATCTAGCATTAACCTACCTAACTAACCATCATAATACCTAACATGTAAAGACAAACAAAGTAAAGTTTTTATTCTCTGTAAAGCTAAACTAATGAACATAGCATACTTAACACACAACGGCTGCATGAATAAACAGCCAAACCCAACATCTTAAACAACAAAGCGTACATAAGGGGACAGTAAAACAAGTTTTTCAGGTGTATAACATATAATTTTCAATAAAAAGAACATTAAATATAAATACATTCAAACATATAAGTTTTTATTTTAAATATATTAATCCATCTAATCAGGGGGACATAGGATTCTGTGAAAAATTTGAACAAGTTCTATATGTTTCTCCAGAGATTCAACACCACCAACCTGATAATGATGGTAGCATAAATAACCAACTGAGGCACTAAACCATTTTCTGCATATTTCGGTCAAACAGCACTCACTCGCGCATGCCAAGAGAGAAGTAAATCGTATGCCTGCTGATGTAGTTTTAAGGCATTTCGTATAGCTGAATTTTACGGGACAACCACATGTTTTCGGTGTAATATCATACGTTTTACACCATGGTGCTATATCATAAGTCCTCGGTATGTCAAACATCTTTAAGGTGCGATGTTAATATTCGTTTCAATATCAAACAAAGCTGTTTGATATAACAGATGAGCGAACAGTGGAAGGCTATACACGTACGCATAAAGGTCACACAATCGATGGGTTTCCATAGTTGCCGTACATCATATACTTTTTAACATTATCAGATGCACGTGAAAGCAACATCTATTCTATTATATCCTCTCAAGCTGTCACCTTTGATTTCAGCAGGATGCGATGTCTCAGATGACACATACTCATTCTTTACCCAAGCTTCAATGCTGTCGATAATCTTGATGAATTCTTCAACCGATATGATTAAAGGTCTATTACCTGCACCTCCAATTGGAATACAGGCAATATATTGCTTTCCATTCGTTTTACGAAAAAATGTAATTGACACATCGTTGGGTATTACGAAGGTCCTCGTAAAGAGACATTCGTAGGGCAGAATGAGAGGTCTATCATACCACAATGCGAAAAATGTCTTACTGAACGAAATTCGGAATGTATAAACAGATAATAAACAGGTAAACGAGATTCTTTCTTTCAACCAATCAGAAGAAAGTTAACAAGAATACAACGCACGAACACATATCAGTTCAAAAGGGGTATATATTCTCGTTAGACAACAACAACAACAACAACAACAACAACAATAACATAGTACAAAAATAAGTTCTTTATATACTAACCAACGAATATATGCTAACGTAACATTGTTTCCACATTAATAAAGCTAACATAGCACATTTACCAGAACTAAGAATATAATGTTCAATAACAAATCTAACACACCTTTAGAACGCTTAGAATAGAACAACTAACTTCAAAGTTCCATACTAAGCAGTAAAGGTACGGTAGCACACATACAATACGTAACTATCTATACTTTTTAGGCATTATTATCTCGTAACACTATCATTGTTAATTTTAACAATCAACAAACTGATTTACGTAGCATTTGAGAGTATCATTCGGATATAACATAACACAAATGATTCTTATATATACTAACCATGCGGAATATATGTTAATCATAACAAGGTTTTCATATTAACTAAAGCAACATAGCATCATAATGAAAAGAACATAATGTACAACGACAAACTAACACAACTAAGTCACGAAATAAACTGTTAACATTAACAAGTTCCACACTTAACACCTGTAAAGTAACTAAAATATTGCATACAAAATCGTAACCTATTCATACTTTTTCCAAACATATCTCTAACATAATAAACGTTTAATTTTTACATTCGACGCAGGTAATATTTAACAAAGATAATATAATCTTTGTCAATTATCATACAGACCAACGGAAAACTAAAAATAACAAAGTTTAATCCAAACATAAAATAAAAAAATTAAGTTCTTTATATACTAACCATCGAATATATCCTAACGTAACAGCGTTTTTACATTAATAAAACTAACATACTCAATAACCTGAACTAAGAATATAATGTTAACAACGACAAACCTAACATCACCATAAACTAACATTAACAAACTTCCGCGCTTAACAACAGTGACGTACCTACACTTCGTACAAAAGGTAACCTATTCACAATGAGTCAAGAAGAAGTGGAAGTTGAAAGATACTTTCAAACATTAAAGGAGTAAATATTTAAGCAAGAAGTTTAGCATAAACCTGTCTAATCATCATCATAAGACAATGAATATAATGCTGACGTAACAAATGTTTACATCATTCGTAACATTTAACAAAAAATTCATCATAACCTCGTCTAAATTATCATAATCCCCAGCGAATATTCGCAAACATAACAAAGTATTAACCAAACATAACAAAAAAAAAACAAAATTTTATCCTAACATAAGCATAAAAATAAGTTCTTTGAGTAAAATTTCTTTAAAACTAAATATTTTACTGAGTTTAATGGCTTTAAATCAGTAAATTAAGTAAACTCAAGCCACCCATGCCCCTGCAAGTCCCCTAACCCAGCCCCACCTCACCTGTGGATCTATTGGAACTATGATTCAAGTCATATTTAAGTATCATTTTTTGTATAAACATATAAAAATAAGTTTTTTATATACCAACCTACGAATATATGCTTAACCAACAAGGTTTTAACATCAATAAGCTAACAAAATTACATAAACACCGCGACTAAGGGATATAATGTACAAATGCAAACCTAACATAACTAGCGTATGAATAATCAGCTAACATCCTGGAAAATTCCCTACTGATGCAGGTAAAGTAGCTAAACCAGGTTTTTTTTTTTTTCAATACAAAAATACCCGGCTTTAACCCCTCCGAAGGAGGGTAAGGCCTCAGCCCTTCGGAGGGGGCCAAGAGCCCGCTTACACCCACTTCGGTGATCCCCCCTCGCAAGGATTCACACCTTTCAGGGCGCATCCCCTGGGTTTTCCTCTCGGAAGGTAAGTGTTGTTGCCTTTAAGATACTCTTGGTGTTAATTGAAACTGTTTATTCCGTAAGTTAAGTACGTTATGTTAAATATTACCAACCATGTGGAAATAACACTGATTTGTTAGAGAAATGATGAGTTTTTTGTAAGTATTACTGTTAACTGACGAGAATGTGTAGAAACGTGAGCCCTAGGTTAATTTTTGTTGAATAGATGGTTAGGTTTTTGCCCCCAGATTTCTTTTTGCTAATGTCTACGTTTATTCATAGGTCAAATGATGTTATAACTCAGAACGAGTGACAGCTTTGATGCAGATGGTGTCAAATTCAATAGTCAAGATGGTGGCATCATTTGAATAGATGGTCACTTTGTTAGGGATTTTGTTAGATAATATTTACGGCCTTACCTGTTGCTAATATGCTTCGAAAGTTGGTAAACATATCGAAGTTTGTATTACTTGTTATTTACTTTATTCTTTGATTTTCATGTTAGGTTGTATATTTCAGTATGTTTATGCTGTATTATTTCTATACGTTCTATGTATTTGTTAGGTTTTTTGTCTATTGTATTCATTATATCTTCTCTATCTGCTGGTTTATGATTTTTAGTCTTTTTATTTGATGTTTATATATATCTCCTTGTTGGTTAAGCATATATTGGTAGGTCAGTTAGTATATAAAGACTTATTTTTATGTTATGTTTTCCAAAATGATACTCGAAATATGACGAATCAATAGTTCAATAGATCACATGCGGGTGGGACGGGTAGGGGTGGAGGGCAGTTTTATTACTGATTTACTGATTTGACCTGCTTTAAAAATCAGTAACATTATTACGCTTTTACTGTTTACTTTAAATATCAGATTTAAAGAAATTCATAATGACATTTTGTTATTTTTTTTTTGTTATGTTTGGTTTAAATCTTTGTTATGTTTGCGATTATTCGCTGGGATTATGATATTAGACGAGGTTATGATGAACTTTTTTTGTTAAATGTTACCAAGTGATGTAAAACATTTGTTACGTCAGCTTATATTCCTTGTCAGTATGATGATTAGACAGAGTTATGCTAAATCTTTTGTTAAATATTACGAGGTTAATGTAAAATTACATTGATATGTTAAGAGATAGCTTGAAAAAGTGGAATAGGTTAACGTTTTACGAAAGTGTTAGGTAACTTTACTGTTGTTAAGTGCGGGACTTTTGTTAATTTAGTAGTTTATTTGCACGTATGGTGTGTTAGGTTTTATTCGTTGTACATTATATTCTTAGTTCAGGTTATGTTATTATTCATCTTTTATTTTTTTAAATCGTTTTTGTTATCTTTTTCACATTATTATTCGATGGTAGTTTATATAAAAGAACTTATTTTTTGTGTTATGTTTGGATAAAACTTTTAATGTTTACAGTTTCGTTTGGGTCTTGTATGTATAATTTGGATTTCTATAGTTTATTTTTATGATTAAATCCCTTGTTAACATATTTACCTTGCGTCAATGTTTAAAAATTAACGTTATATTATGTTAGTATGTTATATATTATTGTTTTTGGATTTAAAAGTTTATTTATATTTATGTTTTACTGTATTGTTTATTTCATATTTGTTTACGTTACTTTTATTCTGGTTAAGTGTTGTTAATTCTTTTGTTTATTTTAATCTCTCTTTATATCTTGCTAATTTTGTTGTTATGTTTGTTTTCGTGTTTATCTAATTTCTCTTTCTTATTATTATGCTTTTTTTTATGTATGTTCTTATTATTTATTATTTATGAATATACAACTTTTTTTGAGTTTATTCGACCTAATGTTTTTATTTATTATATGATATCTTTTCTCTTTGTTTTTTATTGTTTATCCGAAATGATACTCCTAAATGCTACGTAAATCAGTTGTTGATGTAAAATTAACAATGAATATGTTAGAGATATGCCTGAAAAAGTATGATATGGTTACGTTTTGTATGCTAGTCTAGGTACTTTAGCTGCTGTTACAGTAATGGAAAACTTTGGTTAATTGTTTAAGTTGTTTTCTAGCGTAAGGTGTGTTAGATTTGTTATTGTACATTATATTCTTAGTTCAGGTTATGTATGTTAGCTTTATTAATGTGGAAACAATGTTACGTTAGCCATATATTCGTTTGGTTAGTATATAAAGAACTTATTTTGTACTATGTTTATTGTATGTTGTTGTTGTTGTTGTTGTTGTCTAACGAGAATATATACCCCTTTTGAACTGATATGGTTCGTTCGTGCGTTGTATTCTTGTTTACTTTCTTCTGATTGGTTGAAAGAAAGAATCTCGTTACCTTTTAAATCTGTTTATACATCCAAATTTCGTCAGTAAGACATTTTTCGCTGTGTTGGTATGATGACCTCTCATTCTGCTCCTACGAATGTCCTCTTTACGAGGACCTTCGTAATACCCAACGATGTGTCAATTACATTTTTTCGTAAAACGAATGGAAAGCAATATATTGCCTGTATTCCAATTGGAGGTGCAAGTAATAGACCTTTAATCATATCGGTTGAAGAATTCCTCAAGATTATCGACAGCATTGAAGCTTGGGTAAAGAATGAGTATGTGTCATCTGAGACATCGCATCCTGCTGAAATCAAAGGTGACAGCTTGAGAGGATATAATAGAATAGATGTTGCTTTCACTGCATCTGATAAATGTTAAAAGTATTGATGTACGCAACTATTGGAAACCTATCGATTGTGTGACCTTCATGCGTACGTGTATAGGTTTCACTGGTTCGTTCATCTTATGAATAAAACAGCTTGTTTGATATGAAAAACGACTTAAAGTCTCATCTTAAAGATGTTGACATACTCGAGGACTTAATTCATATAGCACATGGTGTAATCTATGATATTTACACCGAAACATGTGGTTTCCCGTATAATTCAGTATACAGAAATGCCTTAATAACTATCAGCCAGGATACGTTTAAAGTTCTCTCTGAAGGCGAGTGAGTGCCTGTTGAACCGAAATATGCAAAAAAATGGTTTAGTGCTCAGGTTGTATTTATGCTTACGTCCTATCGGATGGTGTTGAATCTCTGGGAAAAATATAAACTGCGTCAAAATTTTTCACAGAAATCCTATGTCGCCTATGAATTAGATGGAATTAAGTATATTTAAATAAAAAACTTATATGTTTTGAATGTATTTATTTATTTTATGTTCTTTTTATTGAAAATTAGATGTTATACACCTGAAAAACTGTTTTACTGTCCCCTTATGTACGCTTTGTTGTTTAAGATGTTGGGTTTGGCTGTTTATTCGTGCAGCTGTTGTGAGTGTGTGTAAGATTAACGTTAATAGTTTAGCTTTACAGAGAATAAAAACTTTACTTTGTTTGTCTTTACAATTTAGGTATTATGCTAGTTAGGATAGGTTATGCTAAATTTTTTGTTAAATATTACTATGTTAATGTAAAATTAACATTGTCATATTGGTGATATGTTTGATAAAGTGAATGGATTATGTTTTGAATTGTCCTTGTTAGTTACTTCGTTGATAAGTTTTGGACCTTTGTTAAGTTACCAAGTTTATTCGTGTTTAAGTGTGAATAGGAAGATTTTGTACATTAATTTTCTTAGTTCATGTAACGATATGTTAGCTTTATTGAAAACCTTATTATGTTAGAGTATACTCATTGATCTGTATGATAATTAACCAACGTTGTGATAAATTTTTGCTAAATGTTACTGTGTCAGTGTAAGGTTAACGTTAATATGTTAGAGATATGCTTGACAAAGTGTGAATAGAGTACGTCTTTGTATGCTAGTTGGGTACTTTACTGTTTGTTAGTTGTGACTTTGAATAACATTACCAGTTTATCATGTTTCAAGCCGGTCAGGTTTGTCTTTGTGGCTATATTCATAGTTAGATGATGCTAAGAGTTTTTATGTGGAAAACTTTGTGTTACTACATATATTGATTGATCTTTGTATAATAGAACTTTGAGTTTTAATGTATGTTTATGCCAAAATGATACTCGAAAGTGTACTGAACTCTAATAGATTCGAATAGATCATAGATTTTACAATTGGATCAGAGGGAGGTTGGATGATGGTTTTGAAATTCTAGTGAATTTGCTGATTTAGGTTATGTGTTTTGTTGATTGTTGTTTGTGTGTTTAGTTGTTTAGCTTGTAGAGTGTATGTGTATCGGGTGTGTGTTGGAGGATGCGCGGAGTGTGGTTGGTTGATTTGGTTCGTCGTGTTTTTGTTTGGTGTGGGTAGTTTGTGGGTTGAGATCTTGGGGTTGGATGATAGGTTTAGTGTTTGTTTGTGTGGGTTGTGGGGTGCTTTGATCTTGTATGCTTTGTGCTGGGTGTTTGTTGGTTGGCGTATGTTGTGTCTGTGTTTGTGTGTTGTATGAGGTTGAGTTCGAATGATAGTAAGTCAGAGATTTAGATGCGGAGCTGCAGTAGTGGTGTGATGTCGTGCGTGTAGGAGTTGGTGGGGTTGGTTTGGATTATGGTGTGTTGTTTGATTATGTATGGATTGCTTGCGTTTGGGTAGGGTGGGAGAGTGACTGTTGTTGTTTATCATGTTTTTGTCGTTATGTGTGGTAAGTGATTTGTAAGCTCTTGTGTGGTGAGATGCGAGGAGGTAGGTGGAGGCGAAGGTAGAGTGCGAGCAGAGTGCGGAGAGTGGGAGTTGTTTGTGTGTTGATAGTTTGGTTGTGATTGTATGAGCGTGCTTTTAGTGTGTGTGATTATAGTTCTGGTCTGATTTTGTGTAGATAGTGTTGAATCTATAGTAGAGAGTATACAATGTTTGATTTGTGGTTTGTTATGTTGGTGTCGTTATGCTTGTGTTGTGTAGTGTGATGTTGTTTGGGTATGTGTGATTATTGGTTTATTTTTTATTTTTTTTCTTTTTCTTAGTCGAGTAGTACAATCATTAAGAAAGATGTATAGGACCAAGTTTTTGTTGTTCTAAACGCCAATATTCAGTTTTGTGGGGCTGGTGACCCCCCTTGGGGTGTGTACGGCTATTATTTAACCCATATACGATATGGGTACCTTATATGAAAGGTATATACCGAGTTTCATCGTTCTAGGTCAATATTTCAGATTTGGGGGCCGGTCCCCCAAATTTGGTCCCCTCGGTCATTTTACCCCGGATACATCTAAGATACAACCTAAAAAGGCTGTATATCAAGTTTCGTTGTTCTATGTCAATATTTCAGATTTTGGGGTGAGTACCCCATCTGGGGCACCCACAGTCATTTTACACCATGCTACATCTAAGATACATCCTTAGAAGGTTGTATACCGAGTTTCATCACTCTATGCGAAAATATTTCAGATTGGGGCTGGTCCCCCAAATTTGGTCAAATCGGTCCATTTTACACCGTATACATCTAAGATACAACCTAAAAAGGCTGTATATCAAGTTTCAGCTTTCTACATCAATATTTAATGTTTGGGGCGGGATCCCCTTCTGTGGGATCCTAGACACCCTATACGGTCTTATAACCATCATATTCGAACTCTACGACCTCGATAACCCATATAATGACACCAACATTGTTGTTATACGATTGTTTATTAACTCGGCACCGCAGTGGCTCCAGCACCGGTGCCGGAGCCAACTCCACAGATTCACATATCAAGTATTTCTAGAAATTCAACTCTGAATCCTCTCACCAAATTTCAGCCAATTACGAACACTTTGATTTTTTTAAGAGGGGTGGGGTCCCCCCTTCGGGGGACCCACGGGGATGTAACTTTGTATATGA
>JABUQX010079482.1:30000-34891 GCA_015478945.1 Trachelipus rathkii
TAAAGTTTACATTTGTAGTATGGGGGAAATTTTGTTTTTGGAAGTTGTCATACCTCTCAACTGACATAACAGAACGTTTGTGGGTTATAAAAATAATAACTGTTAAGGTGACTGTGAGTTTCATATTGTTTGTTTTATTTTTTCAGAATTTCTAGTTTTGGAGTGCTTGTGACGTGTAAAATTTGTTATATAAAAATGCAACGAAAATGTGTAAAATTAGTGAATAATTTTTGTTACATATGTGATGAAATAATATTTTCGTCACAGAAACGCAATCTGATGTCTCTTGTGAAGAGTGCCTATCATCATTATTTTGGTATGAAGGTTGGGAAACCAGGATAAGTCATGGGTTCCACATATATGTTGCAACTCTTGTTCAGTTATACTACGAGAATGGCTGAAAAAAAACTATGTATGGCTTTTGCTGTGACTATGGCTTGGCGGGAGCCTACAAACCATGCAGGTGACTGCTACAGATGCTTGGCAACCGCATGGCTACAAAGGAAGATCTTTAGTGTTCTGCTGCTGAACGTGTTTACGGTTAGCCTCTTCGTTTGCCTGGCGAGTTCTTCTCACAATCTTCTCCTTCTCCCACCCACTTTCCTATCTTCCCGTTTGAGACGCAGTGCTCAGTCGTGGAGACCCGCACCCTACAGTCATCATAAGGTGCTCCTTTATTTCGAAGGATCTTCACCATGTACTCATGTCTTTGTGAGGCATGATACCCATCACACTTTGCTCCAACCAAAATACGACGGTCCTTTTCCGGTAGTATGTTTGGGAAGGAGAAATACTTCACAATTCAACGTCCTTCACGCACTGAGGTCGTTTCTATTGACGGTATTTTATTCTAGCGGCGTATTTTGTGGCGAATCCACCAGATACACAGGTTTCCGATTGTTTTCCACGGACTATTTCGGTTCCGTTTCCTTCACCGATTACTACTTCTCCACCACCATCTTTACCACCTTCCTCTCTCTCACCTCATTCTTCTCTCACCTCTCCGCTATTGCTACAACCACCCTTACACTTATGCAGAGCGACCGTTCCGTCACCTCTGTTTCGACAGCAGAACATACACAAGTGAGTCATAGCACTCCCATGCCAATACTATATTCATCTTCTGCTGGTCTCCGTCGTCTCGCCAGTAGCAGTCAGAACACACCATAGAGTCTGCGTCCTGGATCGTCCTCTGCGGTCTGCTCTGTTCCCTCGAGAATTGTGACTAGATCGCGGTCTGAACGCTGAGTACGTGGGCCTCGACGTTTCCTGGAATAACGTCCTCTGTGAGACCATACCCGCTAGAAGGGGGATGATGTTGTCAGATCGCACTTACAAATGACTTATATTACACCTGCAGTTATTCTGGACGATTGAAGGGTAGCACTCTATTTACTGTTGTGTGACGCGTCTCGCATGTAGGTTAACGACGATTTAGGTTATCAATTTTAATGTGTTTGTGCGTGCGTACATGTGTGTACACTTAACGTCCTTCGGAAACACGTCATACCTTTACCTTGCCAAATTCATCGTTGATTCAGTAGCAGTGTAGGCATCGATTACGAATGGATCACTACATTCTTCCCGAGTTAACCGACATGATAATGTGTTACGGTAACGACGCTGGTTTTAAAACAAACTACACAGTTTAAATTACAAGAATTTATATTTTGAAGTTGAAAACAAAATTGGGAAATAGTTTAAATTTAAAGACTAAATTCCTTTATCTCTAATGCCATTACAGTAATAGTATCGTCATTACAAGTGCGTTGACTGCGATGCCAACTACATAGGAAAGACAATATCGAGCCTTTCCCATAGCGTATTGCATGAGCATAAAGGTATGTTCATTTAGAACTCTAGACCATTTAATCATCATCCCCCTATTCAGCTATAAATGCTCATTCTCTTGGAAAAACGACGATATATATCATGAACGAGATTTTTTGGAATATTAGCGCAAACTGAGGACCTGATCTTCAGTTGGTTTAGAATCTTATGTACATATTTCTGTTCATCTCAAACGAATCTTAAAAAAATTTAACTTTAACAGTATCTTTAAACAATGAACTCCTTATCACATAATATTGTAATCATTAATTTTCTATTTATAATATATATATATATATATATATATATATATATATATAATACTATAATATATATATATAAATATATAATATATATATATATACTATAATATATATATAATCAATACTATTATAATGATATATATACTTATGTTATATAATTATATATTATAATATATATTATAAATATATATATATATATTATATATAAATACTATATATATATATTATATATATTATATATATATATTATATATTATATATATATATATATATACTATATATATATATATATATATATAATATGGTTTTATTTATTTCAACTTTATATTATTTTAAACTTTAATTAATTTTAAAATACCTTTGTCGTTAAAATTTTTATCAATATAGTAAGTCTTGAAAAATGGAAGAAGGATTTAATACTGCGTAATAGTCGCTAAATAAATTATTTAATATGTTCAAATTCGTTTTGGTTATACTCGCTATATATATATATATATATATATACTAAATATATATATATATATTATATATATATATAAAATATATATAATAATACTATATATAATATATTATATACTTCTATTATATATATATATATATATATTACTATAATATAATATATATATTAGATATATATAATATATATATTATTATAATATATATATATATTATATATATATATATATATATATATATATATATATAATTATTATATATATATATATTATATTATATATATTATATATATATATACTATATAATATATTATATATATATATATATATATATATATATATATATATATATATATATACTATATATACTATATAATTAATATTTATATATATATATAATATATATATAATAATATATATATATAGTACTATATATATATATATAGATATATATATATATATATATATATATATATATTATATAATATATACTATATATATATATAGTATATATATATATAATATATTATTATATAATATATATACTATATATATATATAAGTATATTATATATATATTATACTTATAATATTATATATATTATATATATATATATACTATATCTATATATATATAATATAAATATTATATATATATATATTATAATATATATATAGTATATATATATGTATATATATATTATAATATATATATATATAATATATATACTATATTATTATATATATATACTATATACATATATAATATACTATATCTATATATATATAATATATTATATATATATATATATATATAAATATATAATATATATAATATATATATATAATATTATATACAATATATCCATATAATATATATATAATTATTAATATATTATATATATATATATATATATATATATATTATATATAGGTTATATATATATATATATATAATATACTTAATATATATATATATTTATATAGTATATACTATATTATATATATATATAGATATATAATATATATATATATACTATATATATAATATATATATTATTATATATATATCTATATATATTATATATATAATATATTATATATATATATCTATATATTATATATATATTATATATATTATATATTAATCATATATATATAATATATATATATATAATATATATACTATATATATATAATATATATATATAGTATATCATATACTAATTAGTATTATATCATATATACTTATTAGTATACGTATATATAGTGATGCAGGGTAACAATCCGCATCGCAATCCGCATCCGCATGCGCACATTATAAAGATCCGCTCCGCGCTTTGCCCTGCGGATGTTGCGCGGATATTTATTGGCGCGAGATTTGATAGAGAATTTTATAATAAAAATACTTAACATGAATCTGAAAATGAAAATTTGAAGGCAATTCAAAACGGCTTGATATGACATATCTTACTGTTATCAAAGACGTTCCAACTCGCGGAATAGTATAACTTCATATGATGGAAAGAATAGTATTGCTCAAGACTCTTGCTTGTAGCCAGTGTTTCCATGTTACATTCTTCCTATTGTGGAAACCATGACATCATATCAACTGCATAAGCTATGAAACCATTTTGATGAGATTACCAAAAAAATCACCGCCTCTACAGCTTCTGTCTCGTGATGTATATTACATTAATATTTTAAAGCTAAGGAAGCATTTTGAACATCTTCAATGAAAAGACGGTTGAAAAAGATGAAAGATATTATAAAATTCAGAGCCTAGAAAACGTTTGTTTTGTGGCAAATTAACGACCTCAATATTTTGCAACTTACTTAGATCCCGTTATAGACAAGTCAAGTTTTTTTTTTTTGTACAGCAAACTAGACACATAGTGAATTCGGTCACTTGTGTTGTAGTTGAAATAACTTCATCGCCGAAAGTCTATTAATTCGCCAAACATTATTAAGGAAAAAACGAAAAAAAATTACAGAACCAACAGTCTTCTATAAGTCGAAATCTAATAACAGATTCCTGGAGAATTCTCACAGAAAGTAAGTGTGAAAAAACACGACGGCATTACCAAAAGATGTAGGCCAAAATGATTGAATACTATACCAGTACATACGACATAGATACAAATATGATCCTACCTAGTGTGAAAGTTTAAACAAATTTTACCCCGATTGAAGTAAACTTGCAGAGGAAATTAACTTGCCCTGTCCCCAGCTAGTGTTCAGAGTGAGAGAGTATTAGATGGCGGGCTATATAGTAGATAAGAAACCAGACGTCTCATGAAGAGAAGTGCGAAAGAATTTATGTTTTCCAAGCACACTTCTTATA
>JABUQX010079483.1:0-10000 GCA_015478945.1 Trachelipus rathkii
CATATTATAAGTATATATCAGTATTAATGGCTATAATTATATATATTGATACAGTATTACTATACTAGTAAATATATATATAATATATATATATATATATTATATATTTATATACTATATTACTAAATGGTACGCTATTATATAGCAGAGAAGAAAAATTTCTATACTCGGGAAAAGTCAAAGAAAAAGGTCGTATGCTCCCATACTTACAGACATTCCTTAAATCGCATCCAACATTTACCAATTCCAAAATCTCACAAAGCCAACTCGCTTTGTTGCCCACTCCAATGTAGGATTTGACGATATATTTTCGTCGGAGTCTGTGATGTTTTTATACTTAAACCACATTTTGTTATATATTAATATATAATATATATACTATATATATATATATATAAATAATATATAATATTATAATAATATATATCTAAATAGATATATTATATATATTATCAACCATATATGTAATACATATATGCTTACTGTTCCATAGTCCTCTCTAATATGCTGATGAGTTTCCATATGCGTTTGTTATAATTTCATACTTCATACGTATAAATCATACAGATACCATTATACACTATACACTTATAAGCACTTACACACACAGATTCACTTACACTCTCACACAGTACTATACTTCCCACACCACACACACACACCACACAACCACACACAACCCACACACACACACACACACACCACACACCACAATATTATTCGCCTTCACCCTGCAGCATACCAATGGCGTCAATTTGACCCACGCACTGATGCTGATGCCCAAATATCTACTCGTAAGAAGTATCTATGATGTCTAATTAGTCTTATATCACGGTTAGTATTTAGTAGATGCCTTGTGATGCCATTCTGTGAGTGCCAAGTTGAGCCAATGAGCGCCAATGAGCCAAGTTTGAGCTGCCCAAGTGAGTGGCCACATAGTGCCAACACTTGAGTGCCACATATGCCAACTGAGAGTGCATTCTTTCAAGGCCTTCTTTCTTAGTCTCCCTGGCGTCAATAAATAGTGTTCTACGGGCTTTGATAGTGTATGGAACCTCAAGTAATGAGATCTTCTGAAGTTGACCTTTACCACTCGTGCACCGCATGGTTCCTCTTATGACTTAGTATTTTTTATGACACTATACACACATTCACTATGACACTTCTACACACTAGACAACTTATAAGCCTTACACTCTCCATAACACTTACAACAACCCATATACACTTACACCCACACCCCCACACACAATACAACTTAACTGACACCACACACTTTTTATATTTACTTAATAACTTTTAATATAAATTTTTAAAAAATTGTATGTAGAAGAAAAAGCCAAAAGTTGCCTGATTATAATCATTTTATTTTACTTACAAATGTACGAACTTTTATTAAAAAATATACTTTACCATACCTTAAAGCAGTAAATCAGTAAACCAATAGAGGTGTTATTACCTAACAACTAGGGGATTAGTATGCTTTTGTTTTACTGCTTACTGCTTTAACTCATGTTTTACTGTTTTAACTCACTACTTTACTGCTTTAACTATTGCTTTACGTTTAACTCTCTGCTTTTACTGCTTAACCTCATATAGTTATTAAACACTTAACATTACCCTAAAGCAGTTAACAGTAAATCAATAGAGGTGTTCCTATCAGATAAGGGTATAAGTTATGCATTGATCACCGTTTACTGCTTTAACTTTCTGCTTACTGCTTTAACTTCACTGCTTTACTGCTTTAACTCATAATATTTATTACATTACAACCTTAAAGCAGTAAATCAGTAATCAATAGTTTACCTAACACCTAAGGATTTAGTATGCTTTGTTTTACTCTTTACTGCTTTAACTTTCTGCTACTGCTTTAAACTCACTGCTTTGCTGCTTTAACTCACATACATACATACCTTTAAAGCAGTAAATCCAGTAAGATCAATAGAGTGTTACCGAAACACCTAGGATAGTATGCTTTGTATTACTGCTTTTACTGCTTAACTTTCCTGCTTTACTTGCTTTAACTTTCTGCTTTACTGTTTTAACTTTCTGCTTTACTGCTTTTAACTTTCTGTTTACTGTTTTAACTCATATATGTATTAACATTATGTTTTTTATTTAATACTTTTATTATCTATATTATTTTATTATTTTATATATTTTTATTATTTTATTATTATTTTTATTATTTTATTATTTTTATTTTTTATTTTTATTATTATACTTAGGGTTATTTACTTCAGGCCATGTATATATTATAGAACACACATACACACACACACACACCACACACACACAGTCACACACAAGATTTACTGAACACCTACACCAGATTTACTTACACACGCAGATTTACCTACACTCACACACCCAGATTACTTGCCACACACACACACACACACACACACACACACACACAACACCACACACACAATATATACAAATAACGCTAATAATTTATTAAAACATTTTATGTTTAATTAAACACGTATATATATATTACTCATCAAAAATAACTAAAAAATATTTCAAATTTCTTAAAACTCTATAATAAATCAATCATTATCCTTTTGAACAAAGAATTTATTATTACTGTTAATACTTTTTGTTATAAATTTTATAACTATCCAGTTTTAAAAATAACTTTAGCTAAATTTTATGAAATTTTTATTAAAAAACATATATTTACGTACCTTAAAAAGAATTAAATCAGTAAATCAGTAAGTCAGCCCCTAGCACCCCTATACACCAAGCTATGCCACGTTTTGTTCTATTGACTTACTGCTTTTACATCATCTTTACCCATGTAATAAGTATAAAAAAATAACAAAATAAGTTCTTGTCTGCTAACATAACATGTATTTTATTAAAAATCTTTCTAAGTTCTTATTGGAAAAATAAACAATTATTCACTTACATTTATATTATTCACCGATGTTAACTAAAAAATTTTCAAAGTTTTCTTAAATAATTCGGAACTTTCTTCATTATAATTATTATTAATTTCTATGGTACATTGAAAATCCATCACGAGAAAACACAACAACCCGCACTTGTTACAGATTCGAAACTGACCTCTCTCTGTAAAATGTGTTGAAAATAAACTAACTTTAGGTCTAAGATTATAGGATTAATACTTTTGTTAAAACCCGGGGGCGGATTTAAGCCTAATCCAGGTCAAAATATATTTCAAACGAACCTTTTTCTGTAAAATGTGGGGCAATAACTACGTTAGGACCTAAATTTAGAGCGCTAAATTTAGGAGAAGCCTTTTTGTAGACGGCTAATTTAATCCTAATACCAGGTCAAAATGTGTTATTCCCGTATAGACAAGAATCATTGTTATTATTATTTTTATAAATATATTTCAAAACGAAACATGTTGGATCACGGTAAGATCCTTTTAAGCAGTAAAAAGGAAATGTTTCTTACTTGTATTAGTCGGGTAATCCTTATCTCTATATGACCTCGTATGTGATTGTCGAGAATTATTTATCGTCTTTTGAAAATTAACTTTATTCTTTAAACTTGTATTTGAACAGGTGTGTGTTTTATTATCTTTTATACCCCAACTCATTTTAAAATCATAGTCATTTAGCTGTTAAGTTTGCGTCACCAAGTTATTGTTCTCCGATTTGTATTAAAAGTGTTTTATTTTACTAAGTGTATATCATATTTATAATTAATACTTACATTGAGGAATATAATTATTAATTTCACTAGAAAAGATAATAATTAATTCACTATCATAAACTAACCACCAGGGTCAGCATGAGCCCCACCCGCAAAGGCAACCAACCCCGGCACCCGCTGGGGCGTCCCGCCGCGTCCCCGCCCGCCGCGTGCGCCCGCAGGCGCAATATTTCCGCGTTCCGCCCGCCGCGTGCGCCCGCAGGCGCAATATCTCCGCGCGAATTATTATTTAAACCACACGATACACACACACGCCACACATCCACACACACACACACACACACACACACCACAACACACACACACACCCTCACCCACAACACACACACGCATCACTACACCGTATAACGTATAATTTAGTTAAAAACATTTTATTTTTATTTATTATGTAACTAGTGTATTTACTTCATGCCTATTGTTATAATTATTTAGAACACACATACACACAACACACACCACACACATACACCACACACACACACACACACAATCACACGCACCACTCACTTAACACATATAGCGTATTAAATTATAAAACATTTTATTTATTTTATTATTATAACTCTAGTGTTAGTTTACTTCATTGCCTATTGTATTATTTAGAACACACATGCACACACTCACACACACCACCACACAAACACACACACACACACCAACACATACACACTTACACATACGCACCTACCCACTCCTCATCTTTGATCCCTCAACTTTGATGCCTCAGCTGAATGCCTCAACTTTATTTCTCAGTTTTTGATGCCGTCAAACTTGATGCCCTCAGCTTTTAGCCTCAAACTTGATACCTCAGCTTTGATGCCCCTCAGCTTTGATACCTCAACTAAAATATGCGTTTAGGTACCCTCAGCTTAGTGGCGTTCATCTTTGATGACTATCTTTGATGGCGTCATCTTTGATACCACCTTTATTGATGATTCATCTTTGAAGCAGTTACACTTAACCATAGGACACTTACACTTACACTATACACACATACACTATATACTCTTATTTCACACATACGACATACCACGAGTAGACACTTACGTTCAACCGCATAGACACTTACCACTCACCCGCACAACACAATATATATATAGATAATATATAATCATATATATATATGATATATATATATTAATATAAATATATATTATAATAATATAATATAATATATATATTTTATATAGATAATAAATAATATATAATATATATATAATATATAAGTATAATATATATATATATCATTCCGGCTACTATTGCGCTGCGGGCGCACGCGGCGGGGCGGGGAAAGGGAAATATTGCGACTGCGGGCGCACGCGGCGGGCGCGGACGCGGCGGGACGCACCAGCGGGTGCGCGGTTGGCTGCCTTTGCGGGTGGGGTTCATGCTGAGCCCTGCGTGTAGTTTATTCATTATATGTATCAGTATTTGCTATTCTAGTCTTGAGACATTCACAATTATTCCTCAATGTACACTATTTATTATAAATATGATATTTACACTTTAGTAAAAAATAAAACCTTTTAATACCAATCAAGATAATCTGTGCACCGCTATAACAAGCTAAAAATGACTATATTTTAAAAATGAGTTTGGTCTAATAAAAAGATAATAAAACACACACCTGCCCAAATCAAGTTTAAAGAACAAAGTTAATCTTTCAAAAGGACGATAAAAAAATTCCTCGACCAAATCACATACGAGGCATATAGAGATAAGAGACCCCCGACCCAATCACAATTAAGGAAACATTTCCTTTTATCCTGCTTAACAAAGATCTTACCGATTCCAACAGTTTCAGTTGAAATTATATTTATAAAATCAATAATAACAATGACTTGTCTTAGACGGGAATTTACCTTTGACGTCCTGTATTAGCATTAAATTACCGTCTACAAAAAAGGCTTATTCTAAATTTAGGCCTAAATTTGGGCCTAACGTAGTTATTGCACCACATTTTACAAAAAAAGGTTCAGTTTAAATATATTTTGACTGAATTAGGCTTTAATTCGCTTCCCCGGTACAAAAAAGTTATTATCCTAATTTAGACTAAAAGTATTATTCAACACATCTTACAAGAGAGGTCAGTTCGTATCTGTAAGGAGTGCGGGGTGTGTTTTCTCGTGGAGGATTGTCAATGTACATAGATATATTAATAATAATAATAAGAAGAAAAGAAGTAAAATTATTTTAAAAAACTTTGAAAATTTTTAGTTAACACGGAGGATAATATAAATGTAATGAATAATAATTGTTATTTTTAAATAAGAACTATAGAAAGATTTTAATAAAAAACATGTTATGTTAGCAAGAGAAGAACTTATTTTGTTCTTTTATACTTATTACATGGCCTAAGATGATGTAAAGCAGTAAGTCATTAGAACAAAACGTGGCATGGTGTAGAGGGGTGCTAGAGGCTGACCTTACTGATTTACGGATTTATTGCTTTAAAGGTGTACGAAAAATATATGTTTAATAAAATTTCATAAAAATTTAGTAAAAGTATTTTTTAAACTTGATAGTTATAAAATTGATAAACCAAAAAGTATTAACAGTAAATAATAAATTCTTGTTCAAAGATTAATGATTGATTATTATAGAAGTTTAAAGAAACTTGAAATTAATTTTAGTTATATTGAAGAGTAATATAAATGTACGTGTTTAATTAAACATAAAATGTTTTTAAATAAAATTCAACTTATATGTGTAAGTTGAGTGTGTGTGTTGGGTGTGGTGTGGTGGTGTCTGTGGTGTGTGCAAGTAAATCTGGGTGTGTGAGTGTAAGGAAATCTGCGTGTGTAAGTAAATCTGTGTGAGAATATAATAAATCTGTGTGTGACTGTGTGTGATGAGTGGTGTGTAGGTGTGTTCTAAATAATAATACCAATAGGCATGAAGTAAAAAACACTAGCTTATAATAAAAAATAAAAAAAATAATAAAAATAATAAAAATAATATAAAAATAAAAAAAATAATAATAAAAAAAATAAAATAATAATAAAATAAAATAAAAAGTATTAAAACAAAATAAAATACATAATGTAATAAAATATATGAGTAAAAACAGTAAAAACAGACAAAAACAGTACACAGCAAAGTAAAACAGTAAAGCAGAAAGTTAAAGCAAGTAAAGCAGAAAGTTTAAACAGAAAAGCAGTAAAACAAAAAAGCATACTAATCCCCTAGGTGTTAGTAACACCTCTATGATTTACTGATTTACTGCTTTTAAGTATGACAGGAGTGAGGTAAAGCAGTTAAAGCAGTTGAGTAAAGCAGTAAAGCAGAAAGTTTAAAGCAGTAAAGCAGTAAAACAAAAGCATACTAATCCCTTAGTTAACACACCTCTCATGGATTTACTGATTTACTGCTTTAAGGATGAAATGTTAATAAAATATGAGTTAAAGCAGTTTAAAGCAGTGAGTTAAAGCAGTAAAGCAGAAGTTAAAGCAGTAAAAAAAAACAAAAAAACAAAAGCATACTATTGACATGGGGGGAGGGGGGGGTCGAATGATTTACTATTTTACTGCTTTAAGTATGGAAAAGTTAATAAATATATGAGCGAAGCAGGAAAGCTTGCATTAAACAGTAAAGCAAAAAGTTAAGCATAAAAGTAGTTGAGTAAAAAAGTGTGAACATGAGTTAACGCAGTAAAACAGTAAAACAAAAGCATACTAATCCCTTAGGTGTTAGTAAGAACACCTCTATTGATTTACTGATTACTGCTTTAAGGTATATGAAAGTATATGTTTTTAATAAAAGTTCGTACATGTGCTAGTAAAATAAAATGATAATATATCAGACACTCTGGTTTTCTTAATACAAATTTGAAAAAATGATAAAATGAAAAGTCTAAAGTAAAAATATAAAAAGTGTTGTTGATTGTAAGGTAAAAGTTCATCTGTCGTATGTGTGGCGTGTTAATTGCAGATTGGTATTTGAAAGAGTCTATTCACTTTGTTACTGCTGATAAGTGTCATAATTGTATAATTCCTTTTAAATGTGTGTATAAGTTAGGAAAATACTAACTCATAGTAGGAAGCTAGCAGCTTGTTAATATACACCAATCAAATCCTCATACCTTATAACATAGGTTAGACATTAATATGAACTCTTCTAGGCTCAGGGGAGGATAGAAAAGGCTTGAAAAAAAGTGCAACTCAGTGGCCACTATGTGCACTAAGTTGCACTATGTTGGCACTCACTTTGGCACTCCAACTGGCCCCTCCATTGGCACTCATTGGCACTCACTTGCACTCACCTGGCACTCACCTGGCACTCTTCTAATACTCATAGAATAATCATTGAACAACACTAATAGAACATCACTAGATATTCTACGTGATTGCGCGAACATCAAAAGCCATCAAGTAGCGTGGGTCAAAATGACCACATGTTTCTGGCAGGTGAAGCCGAAAATTATCATTGGTGTGTGTGTAGTGTGTGTGTGTGTGTTGTGTGTTGTGTGTGGGTGTGTGTGTAGATAATCTGTTGGAGTGTAAGTAAATCTGTCGTCTGTGTGTAAGTGCTGCTTATAAGTCAAGTGCTGTAGTATCATAATTTATACTATGAAGTATGAAACTTATAAACAAACCATGAAACTCATAAGAATATATAAGGAAACATGAAAACCATAAGCATAATATATATATATATATAATAATATATATATATATATATATATATATATATATATATTATATATATATATTAATAAGATATATATATATATAATATATATATATTATATAGTATACAAAATTTGTTAACAGATAAAAAACATCACAGACATCACGAACGAAAATACTATCGTCAAATCCACATTGAGTGCGGCAACAAAGCGAGTTGCCTCTTGTGAGATTGGAATTGAAATTTGGATGCGACTTTAAGGAATGGTCTGTAAAAGTAGGGACGCATACGACCTTTTTCTTGACTTTCACCGAGTATAGAAATTTCTCTGCTATATAATCAGCGTACCATTTTTCTAATAATATTATATATATATATATTATATAATATATATATTATATATATATATAATATATTATATATATATAATATATACTATATAATATATACTATATATATAATATATATATATATATATATATATAATATATATTATATAATAATATATATATTATATATATATATATATATATATATATAATATATATAAATAACGGGCTTGGTTTCGTAAAAACCACGGTTAAGTTCTCGACGTGCTTTACGCGTCGATTCAAAATATCGTTCACTGCGATCTCTAGACGAACGACCTTAAACAGAAAATATATATAAATAATTAAATATGAAATAATAAACGTAATGCAAATAAAAAATAACTCAAGTCATTTAAAATTCAAATTAAAAACTGATTCAAAATAAACACAAGTCTCAATAATCCCTCCCAAATAGGTCTAAAATTAAATGGTTCGAGAATGTGGACGGAAACGAAAACTACCTCTCTCTCCTCTTCTCTCTCTCTCCTCTCTCTCTCAACATCTCATCTCTCTCTCCCCTCCTGTCTCTCTCTCTCTCTCTCTCATCATATATATATATATATATATATATATATATATATATATATATATATATATATATATATATATATATATATATATATATATATATTTTATATTTATATATTTATTTTTTTATTTTTTTATTATATTATATAAAATAAATATAATTATATAATTAATTAATTTATTGGGAAGCGGCGGACTTGCCTTTATAAACCTGGAAATTAAATTTATATTCTACTAAATTGTAGCGCTGGAGGTGTGGTAAAAAGGTCCACGGTTTGCCTCGGTGGTAAGAGGTCGAGTTCTATTTTGATTTATGACCGGATAGAACGCGAAGACGTTAAGGCTTGAGCTGGTAAGGAAGTTTAAGCAACGATGAAAAGGGACGGTGAAAAAATCGTGATATATATATATATAGTGAAAGAGAATTGAAAATATACGCGGTTCTCGGAGAATCAATAAAATATTTGTTTAAATATTAATGTTTTATTGTCTGTGTATTCATAAAAAATATAAATACTTGCCTTTAATTTCTCTTGTTTCAGTAAAATAATAATAATTACAACGTATGAAAGTACACCTTAGCTATTGGCCTTTCTACTTAGCGGTTTTGCTGCGTGGTTCTTGCTACGAAATGCGACGGACTCCGCGGAACTTGTTAAAAAACGCGCCTGCCAACGACAGCGGAACTTGTTAAAAAACGCGACGACGACGACACCGACGATGAATTGCGATTCATCCCGACGATTGAAAATAAATTAAACAAAAATTATAAACAAAAA
>JABUQX010079483.1:15000-22999 GCA_015478945.1 Trachelipus rathkii
TTTGTGATTAAGTTGTGATCTGTGTAAGGTTAGGGCAGAATTTTGAGAATCTTTTATGAGGTCTTCGTTGTGTTGTTTTTTTCGTCTGATGAAATCATTTGTTTCTCCAATGTAGCAAGAGTTACAATTAAAACAAGGGATTTTGTACACACATTGGGAAATGTTTTGGGGAGTGTGAGTGGGAGGTTTGAAAATCCGTTTGAGAGAAGATGTATTAGAAGAGGTAAGTCTTAAAGATTCAGGTAAAGATCTTATGATAGTGGTATGAGGTACATGTGGGACAGGTAAATAAGAGAAAGATTTTGGTGGTAAATCAATGGTTGGGTTGTAAAATTTTTGTTTGGCTTTTTTAAGGGAACGGGTTATGATATGTTTGGGGTAAGAAAGTTTGCTAAAGGTAGTGAAGATATAATTAAGTTCAGTTTGTAAGAAAGGGGGGGAACAAATACGCAAGGCTCTAAGAAAAAGGGAGGAAAGGATACCAATTTTTGTGTGGGTAGTATGTGAAGAGAACCAATGAGTGTAAGAGGGATTAAAAGTAGGTTTACGGTAAACACTGTATAGGAAGGTCGGGCTGTTGTGCCAAGAGAGAAGGGTGTCAAGGAAAGGTAGTGTTTTGTTAATAGAGAGTTCCATAGTGAATTTGATATTGGTATGTATGGAGTTGATAAAATTAAGGATGATATTAGGGTCAGTGGTTAGGGGAATGGAGACAAAAATGTCGTCAACATAGCGAAGCCAGGTAGTGTTGGAGAGAAGAGGGTGGTTGAGGATAAAAAAGTGCTCAATCAGCTCCATAAATAAGTTGCTGAGTATAGGGGACAAAGGAGAGCCCATGCTAAGGCCAGTGTTTTGTTTGTAGTAAAGATTGTTGAAGTGGAAGTAATTGTGTTCAAGGGTAAGGTATATTAGTTTTTTCAGGAAAGGGAAAGGATAAGCTAAGTTGTAATTGTTTTCAGAGAAGTAACGTTCTAATAAAGTGATAGTAAAAGGTACAGGGACAGAGGTAAATAAAGAAATGACGTCAAAACTAAGGATATGGTTGGTGTGAGGTGAAATGTGACATGTTTTGAGGATGAAGTCATCAGTATTTTTAAGATGAGAGGGGGAGATTTGACCGAGTAAAGGTTTGAGTTGTTGGGAAAGCCAAGAAGACAACTTATAAGAAACAGAATTAGTGTTAGAAATAATGGGGCGTACTGGGTTGTTGGGTTTGTGTATCTTAGGGATACCATAAAATTGTGAGAGACGAGGAAGGCTAGGTTTAAGATCGTTAGTGAGGTTGGGGAAATCTTTAGTGATGAGTTTAAGATGTTGGTTAAATCTAGTGTGAGAGTTGTTAAGAGGATTACTGTTGAGGAGTGTGTAAGTGTTATCATGAAGAAGATCATTACATTTAGAGATATAGTCATCCTTATTTAAAATTACTAAATTCTGTCCTTTATCTGATCTGGTGACGACGATATTATGATTGTTCCTGAGAGAAGTTAAGGCAGTGAAGAATTTCTTGGGTGTCGATCTAAGTTTTGAGTTGTTGATAATACCATCAATCATCAATCCTTTAATAAAGTCATGGTTGTGGATTACTCTTTAGATCCCACACTTAACAAATTATTGATCACCACACCTTTTTTCAAAAAAATCTTAACACAACATACATAATTATTTCATTTTTTTTTCATTGATTTAAATTTTCCACTTTTCATTGATTTAAACTTAATAAAAAAATTTTTAGTCTTCCACTCACTGCGTCGGACAGAGGATCCAGCACGAATCGAAAGCTAACGCCCTTCACAATCAGAAGACTGTCTCTTGTATACGTGTTTTAATCAACTTTGTGTTTTTATAATTTCTTTAGGCCTCCTATATTTTCTATATATTATATATATATATATCATATATATATATAATATATATATATATATATATATGTATTATTATTATTATATATATAATAATATATATATATATTATATTAGTATATATATATATATATAATAATATATATATATATATATATATATATATGGATGTATTTTTGAATGTATATACGAGCGTTTCAATTAACACACATATGTGTCAACACTGAAGGCAAAATATCAAAGTTTTCCTTGTTTTTATGTTTTCTATAGATAAAACTGATAATCATATCATCTTTTGCAGAACTTTGGACAAAATGTTTTCAATAAAGATTTCTCTCTCTCTCTCCTCTCTCTCTCTCATCCTCTGCTCTCTTCTCTCTCTCGTCTCTCTCATGCTCTCTCTCCTACTCTCTCTCTCTTTCTCTCTCTCTCTGCTCTCTCTCTCTCTCTCATCTCTCTCTCTCTCTCTCTTATATGTTGCAGCGAAAGAATAAGAAAAAAGATCTTGAAAAAATGATGCTCAAAAAATGGAAGAAAATATTTGAAAAAAGAAATTTGACAAAAGAGATTTTCCTTTGTATATAATTTATTAAACATTTTCTCATCTTTTTTCGTTACACACACATATTTACATATATATATATATATATATATATATATATATATAGTATATATAATAAACTATATATATAGTATATATATATAGTATATCGTATTATGTACTTATAATTATCAAAAGATGAATACACATATATAATACTAATACTATATTATATATATATTGTTGTTGTGATTTGTGTATGGGACTCACCATCGATAACCCAAAGGAGCGAACATGATAAGAATGGAATCCAAACTATACGACTGTGAGGGGTCCAACAAAAGTTATGATTAATATAATGTTAAAAAACGGTACGTCCTTAACATAATTCCATTAATATGTCCAAAAAAAATTTTTTTTAAATATCATATCAGGGGATATTCAGTTCCTGAAGATAGGAAAATATTGCTCTACTTTTGGAATGGAACGATTCATACAAGATAAGAGACAGCCTTTAAAGATTTTACGGATCATAGTGTAAGGAAAATGGCGAAGGTGGATATAGTACAGTTAAGGATAATTAATCAAACTGAAGATGTAGTGAACAGATTGTTATACTATATATATATATATATATATATATATATACTATACATAATATAATATAGTGATATAGTTTGCAATAACTATTAATATATTATATACTATATATACTATATATATATATTATATAGGTAGATTAATGATATATATATAATACTATCTAGACATACTACATATATACACCTATAAGTAATTATATATTACATATATATCTTAATTACTATATATATAATACGTATCAGCACCTATATATATATAATATAATATAAGTATAGTAGTATATATATATATATATATATAAATATAGCTTATATATATATTATATATAAATATTCATATATAATTAATTTATAGATCCTATGTATATAATATTAAATATATATATGTATATATATATATATATATATATATATATTATTATATATATAATATATATATATATATATATATATATATATATACTATATATATTATATATATACTATAAATATATATATTACATATTATATATAAATTAATTATATATATATAATACTATGATTGTATATAAGTATATCACTATATATATAATATATTAAATTAATATATTTATTTGTTATATCACACACTAAAAAATAATATTAAATGAAAAACAAAACAAAATATTTTTCATATAAAACCCTTTTTGAAAGCGTGCAAATTAATTTCTGGCCTCCTAAAGCAAAAACTTTAGTTCCATCTGGGGTAAAATATTAGGTTCGTGGGAATTCGTCTCAAAAAACGTTTCATACATTATCTCCTTTATTAAAGACAAGAAATCGAGTTACGATAACAAAACTCAAAGGAAATGACTTGTCCTTTGTCTAAAGTTACAAACGAAAAACAATGGATGTTCAAAATCAATTTGTTTATAATATATATAATATTATATAACTATACTATATATCTATATTATATATATTATTATACATATTACATATATTATACTATATATATATAATATATATTATATATATATATAATATATATATATGTATACTATATATATATATACCTCTTAATATATATATATATAATATATAATATATTATATACTATATATATATATATATATATATATAATAAATATATATATATATATATATATATATTATATATATATATATATATATATATATAATATATATATATATATATATATATATATATATATATATACTCCCTAATAGCACAACTAAACGTAAAAGCGACGCCGTCGCTTTACGCTCTCCTTTGCGATGTGCGACATCGTATTAGTAACATAATAATTACGTCCCTGGGATGTGGAAATGTCAGCTCTCAGCGACGTAACAGTGCAACCACACTGCGACGTCCTATGGTAACGTAGTATTGACGTACTCTTGCGACATCACTGCGACGTCCTATGGTAACGTAGTATTGACGTACTCTTACGACATCCCTGCAACGTTACACGGTAACGTTGACATCGCGTTGTTTTTACGAACATCTATTTGATGTTAACTTTTGTATATATATATATATATATATATATATATATATACTATATTATATATTATAGTATTTATATATATTATATATAATATCATATATATATATATATATAATATATATATATATATATATAGTATATATATATATTTATATTCATACTTTTTTATTTAGAATTTTTTTAAATCTTACTACTTTGATACTATGCCCAGGTCAAAAACCGATTTATTTATTTTTCACCAGTGCAAGTGTTAAAAATATTGAGTATAAAAAATTGTTCTAAATAAAAAAAGATATACCTCCTTCAACTATACATGCTATATCATTACTAAAAAAGTTATCACAAAAAAAAATCATTTTTAATTTTTCGATTATACGTAGTGCCAAAAACTTGCCATAACTTGGCACAGTCAAAAATTAAAAATATTCTCTGCAATTTTCGATAATGGACCATTCTAACCATAGCTCACTTTAAAATCAGTTCCATAAGCTATTAGGAACATCTATTCAATTTTATTTAAGTGCCAAAATCAGAGAGTGAAAATGTTGAACAAATTTCAAGTGAAATGAAAAATATTCACAAATAACTATTCTAGAGCTATCAAAAAAGGTGCATCTTGCTTTTTCAGTGATGGGAATCGATTGACAATTAAAAAAGTTATTACGGAAATGCTGAAAGGCCAAATTCGGGCATTTCTAGAATTCAAAAAATTGGTCATGTATTTCCCGGCGAAACTGTGTGAATCGTATAGGTACATGGAATGTTAGGGGAATAAATGGTGAGGAGAAGAGGAGAGAGGTGATGGATGTATGTAAAAAGGGCAAGTTTGATTTGCTTGCTCTGACTGAAACGAAGATGAAAGGGAATGGTGAGGATGAGTGATGTGGAGTGAAATGTGTACATGCAGGAGTGGAGAGGAATGAGAGAGGGAGAGAAGGAGTTGGAATGTTGATGAGTGAAATGCGGTATAAATCTATGGTGAAGTTTGTGTGTGTGAGTGCTAGAATACTTATGGTTAAATTTAAGTTTGAGAAAGTCAAAGTTTGTGTGATAGTTGCATATGGTCCATCTGAAGATGATGTGGAGGAGAGTGAGATTTTTGGGGATAAACTGAATGGTGTTTTAGATGGAGTGAGTAGGGGTTTCAGTGATTGTACTGGGCGATTTGAATGGTTGGATAGCTAATCGAAAAAAGGATGGAGTAACAGGTGCATTTGGTGTTGTGGGAGAAAATGAGAATGGTAGTAAGATCACTGATTTCTATGTTGAGAGAGGTATGTGTGTAGGTAATACATTTTTCAAGCACAAGGATGTTCATAAATATAAGAGTTGGCGTAAATAGAGATGGTGAGGAAGTGAAGAGTATGATTGATTTTGTGTTGGTGAAGAATTAGATGTTGAAGTATGTGCAGGATGTTAAACCAGTGAGGGGGTTGAGCATGGGTATATCAGATCATTATGTAGTTTTATGCAAGATTAGGTTAGTGGGGGCATGGATGGAGAAAAAGGAGATAAGGGAAAATGTGGGAAGATTTAAATTTTTTTTTTTTTTTTTTTTAAAGGTTAGGCACGTCAGATTTTAAAATACATTCCAAAATTCTTCTACCTCAATTCATAGCTCTCGTTATTTTTGAAAGCTATGGATTATTATTTTGAATTGAACTACTTAAGAGTGTACTAATCCATCCTTAGAAAAGTATGTAATACATACACACTATGCCAGTTGTTTCAAAACTGGGGTCCCTGAACCAATAGGGGGAAACTGCAGCAGCTTAGGGGAGCTGCATTCACGCACTTAAACTTTTCAAGCTAATATTATATAAAGAGTAATAGTGGTATAATTTTTAATAATATATTATTTTACAAACATAACACATATTTAGTTCATAGGATTAATAATAAAATTCTTGCTTCTATGTTTATTAAATGAATGAAAATTTACTTAAAAGACATCTTATTAGACTTTATTACAAGCTGCAATATAGGTCAACTTTTTGGCTTTATAAATGAGATATAAAAAATCATTCTTAGAAATAAAATTATTCAAAGATGTATAATATTCCAAATAATAATTACATGTAAACTATGTAGTAATAAAAAGAGAATGAAAAAGATATATAGATTACGAATGTATGATATATACAAGGTGTCCATCAAATCTTTACAAATTAATAAATTCATTAAAAAAAGCAAATGAAAAGATAAATTTGTGGTAATTATTACACAATGAGGAGTAGATATTGAAGTTTTTCCCCTCATTTAATACACTTCTATATGTGCTCCATTAGTTGCACGAAGCACATCAAAACATTTCCAGACCAGTGGATTGGAAGGGACGGCCGAATTCCCTGGTCACCTCGTTCCCCAAATATCACTCTCCTGGACTTCTTCAATGGGGGGTTATGTTAAAGATATCATGTATCGAACAGAGATACAGGACATCAACGGTCTGAAGCTAAGGATCACTGATGCCATTACCACTACTGATGAGACTATGCTAGAGCGAACATGGCAGGAAATCGATGGAAATCGATTACCGTCTTGATGTGCTTCGTGCAACTAATGAGAACCATATAGATGTTTATTAAATGAGGCAAAAAAAAAACTTCAACTTCTACTCCTTATTATGTAATAATAGCTCAGATTTATATTTTCATTAGCTTTCTAGAAATAAAGTTACACCAATACCGGTATGGTAATATATTATATATTATCTAGTATATCTAATTATATACTATATATATATTACTATATATAATATATATATATATATATATATATATATATATATATATATATATATATATTATATATATATATATATATATATATATATATATATATATATAAATAATATATTCATATATATATATATTTTATTAATTAAATATAAAAATACATATATATAATTAATATATATATATCTATAATATATTATATATATATAATTATATATATATATATATATATGTATATATAGTATATAATATACATATAGTATATATATATTAGTATATATAATATATATATATATATACATATTTATATATATATGTATATATATATATACTATATATATATATATATATATATATATATATATATATATATATAATACCCAGTGAAGAAAATCGTCGCAATCAAAAATCATCTCTGTGGCTATACGAGAGCCTTTGATCGGACCTTCACTGTGGTACTCGCTCGTAAATGTGGGGTTCATCCATACGGCAAGCCCTTACAAACATACCCCTTACAAACCTCCGCCATTCACTCCTGTCATGCACCTTTCATCTCCCTCTGCCAAACTCACATTCTTCTCCTTCAATTAACTGACTCAATCCACTTTTTTCTTCGGTCTTTCAGCCGGTCGGTCCAACCAATGACTCCACACAATATACATCCGCTAACGGAGTCGACTATCATGCCATACTTTTCCATATCGACCAAATCATACTCAATGTTTCCTTTTTTTTCCTCATTTAACGACCTTCTTCATACTACAAA
>JABUQX010079485.1:0-12500 GCA_015478945.1 Trachelipus rathkii
ACCTAATAAATAATAAATAATAATAATATAAATAATAATTAATAAAGATAATATAATAATAACAACGCAACTATTGAAACAACAACAACAGAACAACAACAACAAACAACCAACAACAACAACCACACAACAACACAGACAACAACAAACAAAACAACCAACCCCAACAACAACAGACGAACAAACAACTAACATAACCAAAACAAAACAAACAACAACAACCCACACACGGAACAACAACACCACAACACAACAACAACAACCAACAACAACAACCGCACAACCACCAATACAACCCAACAATGCAACAACAACAAAAACCAACAAACTAACACACAAGCCACAACCACAATGCAACACACACACCTACTAACACATACCCAACGAAACAACTAACCAACCAGACTAACAAACTTTACACTCTTCATCAACAACTGAACAACCAACAACAAACAAACAACAAATACCCCAAGCAAACGTAACCAACACACAACCACACCACCAAACACAATACATCAACAGACAACAACAACAACAAACAACAACAACAACACTACAACAACAACAACCTGCACCTTGAAGGAAGCAACAACCTAAACAAGACAACAACAAAACAACAACCACACCACAACAACAAAACCAACAACACAACAACAACAAAACCAACACAAACAACAACAACAACCAACAACCAACAACAGCAACAACAACATACAACACAACAACAACAACAACACAACACAACAACAACAACAACAAACAACAACAACCACACACACAACACACTAATCCAACAAATAAATCAATAACTAAATAATAATACATAAATAATAATAACTAATAATATAATAATAACCTAATAATTGAATAAGAATAATAATAAAATAATAATAACTCAATCCAGAGTAATAATAATAATAATATGATAATAATAATAATGAGAAATAATAATATATATAATAAATAATCAATAATAAATATTATACATAATAAATCAATAATAAATAAAAATCATAATCCAACATAAATAACTATATAACTAATAATAAAATAATAATATAATAATATAACTAATAATAATAATAATACATAATAATATAACTCAATAAACCTAAAATAATAATAATAATCAATAATAATGATAATACATAACTGATGTTCACTTTAACTCTCAATCCAATCAATCAATAAATATATTAAATATTATATTAATAATAATTTTAATCATAATTCTTACGAATAAACAATAATGATATCATAATAGGTCGAATACATAGACTAATAATAATAATATAATATATAATTAATAATAATAATAATAATAATGAATAATGAAATAATAATACTAATAAATAATAATTAATACACTTAATAGATTGAGATAATAAAAGGAGATACAAGCAGAATAGGAGAGCGAGTGAGAGAAAGTACACTAATTTAGATCACACACTCGAATCAAAATAAATCTAAATAATAAATTCATAATAAAAATATTAGAAAAACGTTAGCTCGGACTAAAATGATTTCCGTGGACAGAATATAATAAAAATATAGATTTTATTAAATAATGAGTAAAAAGAAATAATCATGATGTTTATGGAATAGATTAAGTAAAAGAAAGAAATTGCATAAAGTGATTCGAAAAGTTTGAAAAAAGACAATTATGGTTTAAAATTATATTAAAGATTAAAATTAACGTAATCGTATATTAATTAGTACCATCAAGATCAAAGAGTAATAAATATTCATTATAAAAATGTGTTTTCTGAATCATATTATCCATATAAATATGCTCTGAAAGATACAATAACTAAATGCTACTCCTACAATGTAATACATATTAATAAACATATATCTACTATTTAAAAATAATAATATAATAATATCTCCAACATCAAAAACTCTCACAGATAAATGTCCAAAACCTACAATAATAGATAAGACATTTGGACTGGAATTGGACAAAATCGCATGCTAACATCACATCACTGAAAGAGTGAATAATCAACATAACGATACCTCGTAATAGTTTTATGGATTAAGGCAAGGAGTCAAATGTTAACAGAAGACAGCAGTAAATAGCAGGAATATCGAAGGTCTCCATACAGAAAGGAAAATAATCGAAGAAATCAGAGCACTGAATTATTTCAAGATCAAGAAATATCTGACATTAGATGAAATAGACAATCTGAGTTGGTTAAGATAAAAAAACCCATACATAATGAAAGAAAATTAACTTTACAGAAATAGAAAAATAAGCTACATGACAAATGAATTTATATAATTTTAAAGTAATTCTCCTCATTTAATTTAAAAATAGCCTCCATTTTGCACATAACGGACATTTGTAGTTTGTATACGGAATTTGAGAATTGAAATAAATAAGTAAATAGAACTTAACTTAGAATGATAGACATTTTTATGGAATGAAAATACCACATCTCAAATAAAATCTCGTTAATCAAATTTCACTTAATTCGCAAAAGGTAATACATTACAAGAAATAAATATTGATAAGTAAACACTGCGAAGACATTAGTAATATGAAAAAATAATATTTCAGTTTCATACTGCATAATATACCGATGAAAGTCAAAACAATAATAAAAATAATAAGCTTCAATCTTTTAAAAGAATAAGGCTTCGGCTCAAATTGAGTTAAATCCATGCTGAATCTATTATTAAGAGTCTAAAACTATATAAAAATAAAATATAGCTATTTTATATTAAAAAGTCTGAAAGCTCGTGTACCCATAAATAATTTTGACGTAATGATATGACGTCATTGATCAAAGTTATAAATCCTTAATTATAATGAGTGATCAAAAATCCGTCTGTAAATCAATAAACAAAGCACGTTACGTGCAACCATTTTCTGTGATCCACACAAAAGAGCGTTCAAATATTTAATTAAATAACACAACAGTTTATAATAATAAATAATGGACGTACAGCCTATCAATTTTGAAATTGTTTGCAACCGATGCAGGATACACAATAATCTATAAGTAGCCGAATCGAGAGCTTTTCACTCCTATACACCCAATTAAATCATGTATTCAGAATTGCAATACTTCGTGAGTTGAAGAGGGGCAGCTGCCAAGAAAACATACCTCAATCAATAAAAAAGCTTCAAATAATGGCCTATAAATGAGGGATATTTATAAGTTCTGTACAAAAGAAATAATTCATTAAATATATGAAATTAGCTATATTAACACAAAATAAAACCATCAAACCCCTTCCTAATTGAAGTATAATAATATAATGCACTAACAATTTAAGAGTATATCGATGTATTCAATATAACATATAATCCTATTTAGCTGTGCTTGTTATCAAGCTATTTGCCCCAGAGATGCTGCTTACAATAATTAATTGAAACCTAGACATAATTTTGAGGCTGCTTCGATTCCAGCATAAAAAGAACTCCTATAGCGTTTCCCATATAAATAAGCTAAATTATAATTCAATTAGAGATAATCAAATATTTTGTTGATATATAAGGCTCTTCATTTTAAATTATTTGCAAGTTCATTTGTCATTATTTTTATGTATTAGAATAAATTGAGTGGCACTAAAGTCACCGAATTTAGAGTCGATATCCACCACCTCCGCCGTCCTCCCCAAATAGCCTTACAGAGGCGCAGGGTAATTAATCTCAATACACTTACATAACATCTAACTCCATAAGCACGCGTGAGAAACAGGTTGGAAACTAACGTTGGCGATGAGACCCACGCAATAATACATCATCATGATTTAGTAAATCACGGATCTCAATGCCTCTATGATTTTCACAGAGCACTTAGATTTTTCAATAATAATTTATAGAATCTTCAACAAATAAATCCGTTTATCGACCTGATATCACACATAATGTTTATCCCATTCACTTAGTTTAACTATCAATCTATTATATTAATCTGATAATATTGTTGAAATTTTGATTATTTTTAATAATAATAATATATAAATCTGTTATTTAATTGGTAATATATTTATTATACTACAATAAACATTGTATATTCTATGTATGATAATGGATCACAAATTATAAACAAGGTGCGAAAGATGGCGCTTACTCACCCTATGCAGCGACTTCACCTTAGTGCTAAAGTGAACACTCCTGTGGGAAGAGCGTTTAAAGTCTCCGACTAGAATCAAGGATCCCGTCACGTGCCATCACATCCCTCCACAAATCTCGATATAAGTACTTTATCGTATTTTCCAGACTCAATTGTATAATAACTCTCCTCTCTCATTTAGTGAGCAAAATTTATATTAACAAAGTAAATTATCACAATAATTAGCAAAACATACATTATACATAAATTAATGATTATATATTGAATTAATGTCAATATATTAATTTTAACATAAATTACAATCTACTTACTATAAATATACAATATTTCCTCTCATAGCTATATATGAAAGATTTAATACATCTAAGATGTCTCCAACCAGTATATTACTAATAACTATACATACACACCAACACTGACTATATTATAACCTTTCAACACAATCACAGCAACAATAAATAAAAACATGTAACTACATACATATATAAAATAATCATCAATAATATATATAATTGAAGATTAGATAATAATTAAATAATAATAATCAATAACATTAACTGAGTGCTATATAAATTATCGATCACATTTAGCATATTATTCATTTTTAATTATCAGTTAGTATAATCAAATATGTGAGTGATTCGGATGTAGACGCATATAACCTCATATGTTACCAATATTAAAAAAGTATGATAACCTTAATCCTAAATTATTAATAATAATAAATACCTTCCAATTTTAATAATAATACACAATTAATTATGGGATGTAGACTTATAATTTCTGACTCGAAGATACCGCTCTAACGATTAAAATATATAATAAATCATATATACTCATGTCCAAAAAATAAAAATCATTTAGAAATCTCCATAATGATAATAATAACTATTCATATAAAACATTGCAGGCGACGTGAGAACCAAGATTAGTTTCAAAGTGTAGGATATGGCCTACCTTAGCAACCAATAGTCCTTATACTATTGCCTCCCCACATAGACCTCAGTAACGCCAATTTGGCACCTGTGAGAGTACAGCACTCCACTAGTCCACAGACCCCTCACGATTCTCACCACTTTGACTCTTGATGAAATGTTTGAAACTTTCTGGTTGTGGATATATAGGATGTGAGGGAGTATTATATAAGCTAAGACAATGAAAACTTGGTTATGGAATTAAACCGAAGGTTTTACATTCGCACGAGCAAAAGCATAACTTAATTACCTCAACATACTTAATACAGGCACTCAACGAATATTCGTGGCAGATGTAGATGATATAATTAGTGGAAACTACACAATAGCCCCTCAAAGCAAGATGCATTGCATACATATCCCAGCTCCGCTCACACTGTTAGCTATGAATCGCTTGACTGATTTTGAACAAGTTACACTAATGCCATTTCCTCACTGGAGTGATAGTATCTGAACTGATTAGTTCGTAAGGTAAGGTCAATGCGGAAATTTATAATATTATGAATCTATGACACTAGACGTTCGTTTGCATAGAAGTTTCATCACAACATGTTATATTAGGATCCCGCAATCGTGAACCATCATATCCTATACACAGTTCTGAATCTTTCTCAATATAGACTATAATTATATAACCATACTATTCATCTCTCTTTGAAAGCGTGAATCAACTAAAATAGGACTCTCTGCAATTAGCGCCTCAATGTGGAGTCCTTCTCTATCCTGACATGTATCGGCAGGACGCAATATTATTAAGAGTATCCATCTTCATCCACCCCCACTGGGAGTATTGATAATACACCACCAATATAATAATACTACACACTAAATAATAATAATAATAATCTCCACCCTTAAACTTCCTCTTTATTCTATTCCAAAAAACTTTATTATAATAAATATGTTCGACCTCTGGCACATAATATTAATCATATCACATATAAAATTTATTCATCAGAAATACTAATAGGTTTGTCTTTTCTATGATATGTCATAAATCATGACTAAGGAGAGTAACGTGCAAATCTGTCTCTCATATAATTGCTGCAATCTATTATGATGCAGAGTACAACATATCTCGCCTAACTTTCTAATAAGATAACCAAGATTTCTTAATACAATTAATTCTAAGTGCATATAATTTCAGTTATATCCGCTATCTGAGTCAAAGCTATAAGGAATAGTCCGTAAGTGCATATTTGCACTTTACTCTCAATATTAACAAATAGTCGGGTTGAGATAGCGTATCGATGTCCCTCCCGTCGATTTCACAGATTGGATAAACTTACCTGCTTATCTATTACTAGTAACTATGTATCTCGAGTGGACGGCTCGCATTAGAGTTTTTATCTTTAATCACTTAATCACCGTAATTTAAGCTGTAACAATCGTACTTTTATAGTGAAGCTTTAAAACGTAATCTTTGTCCTTATACTATTTCTGTCATTAGGTAATTATTTGACCCAATAGCTATACTGACTCTCATCGTCTCTCGGTTATCGTTAATTCTCATTAAGTTAATAGATCATAGGTTATGAGTTTGTCGAATCCACCATCACATGGGACTATTCAGAACTCGTTGAAAGTGGTTAACGGGATGACAGTGACTGAGGGGGACTTATCTTCACTTGTTTGCTACGCGTAAGAAGCTGCAGGGTATGAAGCTAGACTACTCATCACCTTCAGTTTTCACCTATATGCTAGTATACTCTCACTGCTCTTCTTTGACGCGTATTACTCGTCTATTTCAGACTCCGATTCCGTATATTATCCGAAACGAGTCATCTTGCTTACTAATATTTCGAGTATCTGAAGGGGCTACAGTTTCTGGCGGTAGCGAGGTTGAATGGTTGATAGGTCTTTCAAGTCTGAAACTTATATCGAGTATATAGATAATCATTGGAGAAAGCGCATGTTTGTTTACTTTTGTGCACGTATATATTTTCTATTTGATTGAGACATAGGCTCATATACATTTTTTAAGCTACATAGGTATGTTTCTATTTCTATTCTTACTTGCGGCTAGACTTAGGCGGTAACTGATTCTTACCTCTTTTACCTTTCTTTTAGCGGCTAAGAATTAATGCCACTATATAAGGTACTATGCTATTATCTATACATTACTACTTCGGAGGAATATGAATAACTAGACTTCTTTTTTTCTTATTTTATTTTGTATTTTTTATTATTTTTGTGTGTTATTATTATATATTTTACTTTATTTGTTTATTAACTAGATAGTATAGCGTGCTAGTAACAAAAGACACCTGTATATAGTTCTTTATGGTCATAATATATATATTTATGTAATTTGTTTATTTATCTTTTTCACTTCCACTTATTGATAAGACTTGATACTTTATTACCCTCTACTAGTAGTGTCTGTTTAACTTATTAATTTCATGTTTGGTAATAATGGACCACTATCTTTTTAGAATTTATATTCATACATTATGTTAGACTACTCTATCGAATCTTAAGTGTCTCATACGGCTCCTTATAAGTTGGTTTTCCAAAGAGGTCCTAGTACTAGCCAGGGTTACTAATACATTCTTGTACGTATAAACTGTGATCGAGAATCTAGGGACAGTTTGCATGGAATAAACAAAGATATGTATACATTATTTATTCTTATCTTTATATTCGTCTAGATAAAAATTAAAGATGTGAGGAAATAATATGAGCATCGGAACGTTAGAGAGATAATTAATTAGATTAAGTAGGTGTGCATATTTATCGACAGGACCGATTAATTTTAGAAGCAAAATTAGTTTGCGTTTAATATATTGCACATCACACGTCAAAGTCGTCCATCAAATTCACTAACTACAGGAAATAATTTATACACAGCACTCACTACTTCTTTCCAATTAATATAGTAGTTCTAATATTAAATTAAAAACAACAACGTTCTATTAACAGTTTTTATTAATAGAGATTTTCACTTAAAATAGTACTATACGGTAGATGGTAATATATATATACTATATATATAACACAATAATATATATATATACTCTTGACAAAATATCACTGATAATTTTCACTCATATATATCGATGTGGTGGTGTTCGTGTAAGTGGTTCTCTGAACCTGAGTGGTGTCCTATATTGTTCATTTCGACACAACTACTCTCTACTTCTATGAGTTATTATGCCGACGAGCTGTATCCATTATCACTGCTTCCTTCCTCCTTCCTTCCATTACTTCCAGGACGCCCTTTTAATATAGCGTTGGACGCCGTCCCTGCAGTGGCAACTTCTAGTGTAATTCTACTGGAGTCGGCCATTCCATATATGAAAAGAGACCACACAAAAAGAGACCGTTAATAAATTTTTCTTATTACAATAGAAATAATTAGTTAAATAGATTCACTGGGTTTCCTACAGAGAACCCTTTTTTTCTGCAGGTTAAGAAAGGCGTACGAGCAACATAAGGTGATACTCTTAGTCCAGGGCTACGAGAATCGTTTCGCGTGGAGTAGGAAATCCGTACTCTCACACACACCACACACACCATCACATATTACTACATGGTACTGCGACTCAAGCTGGACGCATGATCGTACTATAAATATAAAATAATTAAAAATAAATCAACTAATTCAGAATGAAGATTTCGTCAAGAAGTATTTTTTATTCGTCTATATGTTTCATTTATAAATGTACATATATATTAATATATATTATACTTATATTATATATATATCATATATATGATGTGTAAATTATATATTTAATAATACTATTACTATTAATATTACTATATTAATGAACCTTATTATATATAATTATGAATAATACTATAAGCATTTATCTTTCTGATATTTTAGAACTTGTATGATATAAAGAGATTGAACATAAAATTTCTTGAATTGTTGCAAAGATGAGGGATAAAAAAAAGAAACATCCACCCCCTCGCTAGACTCAAAATGGAACAATTGAATAACGTACTATCACGTAGCAGCCTCGCAGTCCCAGCGAGCATGAAATTATATAACGTTCAATACTTGTAAGGCGTAGAGAGAAATTTCAAAATTGATATTAACAGATTTATATTATACACGGTACATAAAGAAGTAATAATCTACAAAAACATTTAACAAGATTTCATTCTTCTATTTACAGGTCTGATTTTCAATAAATAACTCATTCCCCTCCTAATTAATATTTTATCAATGAAAAAATATTTCTGAGGTATTTTGTAATAGTTTTGTACAGAGCTTAGTGTGTTTCCTTAATGAGACTTCATTATATTTTTATTTAGAAATTATATTATTCACAAACTTTTTTTTTTTATTTTTTATTCTCTTTATCTATTACTTCTTCTCACGTTACTTTTAATTGTATATACTCAATTTTCAATAACACTATTGAGACAACCAGATATAGTTACATGAACATAGATATTAGTTAGCGTAAGAATTAATATTAATATTAACATGAAACATTTTAATAGATAATGTCGGAGAAGCGCTCGTAAATTACTTCATATTTTCCCGTTCCCCTGTAAACAACATACTAATATCATTTTAATTTCATTATCGATATTATTTTTAACACCACTTATGAAGAGACGGTATGAATTAACATATATACATCGTATCTATACTACTTTATATTCACGGTAATATAACGTCTTAAAAGGTACTACAGCACTAGATACCTTTAAAGTAGAGGCTTACCACGGTGAGATTGCTAAGTATCTTGTATACTAAAATTCGATATGTGATTATTATTATCTAAATTATAAAAAAATATTAGTATCACTCCCAAATATAACATGGGTTTGAAAAATATATTAAATATATATGATCGTGATTAGTGAACCAGTAAAACTAAATAAAGGTAATACCGCCAAAGTATTCATTTCTCAAAAACCCATTTTTGGTTATGATCTATTGAAATTGCTACCATGCTTAGTAAATGACTATTCATTATCATATAGGGTATCTTCACAAATAAATTAAAAAAAATTATAAAAAATAAAAAAAATAAAAGAAAAAAATAAAAAAATACAACAAAAACAAATATACTATTCAGCTAATTCACTGTTCGAAATAATTTAAGTTACTCAAATCATTTCTGACAAGAGAACATGTTGCATGAGATTACGTTATGACAAAATCAACATATGGTCTAAAAATCTGCATTTTTTCATAGAGTACAATACAGGTGAAAAATCATCACCTGTCAAACTGATAGATAGTAACTGCAAGCGCCTTAGAGAAGCTGAATCTTTGATATTTATTTGTGATAGATAGTGTAAATGTTAGTTATAGGAACAAATTATACATAATTTATTCTTTGATACATCTTATAGTATAGTTATTGGATAGTCTATCATATCAAAACCGAAAAATTCAGCCACAAAAATGAACGTCCTGCCCTGATTATAACTAGTAATATACTAACAAATTACGCTTTGCTTCGCCATATACATAAACTGCTTATACAGTTAATATAATACTGTTAATATATATGAGTGGAAATGTATAATAATTATGAAATATATATATAGTATGTAGAGAGTTACACATATACTATACTAATATATATATATAGCTAAATATTATATCATTAATAATAATATTATATATATAATAATTATAATCAGATTATAATATAATACTCATATTATATAAATTAATAACTATGCTAATATATATATAGTTAATATAAAATATATATCGTGAGTATATATATATATAGAAAGTACTATATATTATCATAATATATTAATATATACTAACAAATATTACTAAGGCCGCAGTGCATCTGTACTCCATAAAAATATTAATAAGTAGTATAGTTATTGTCAACAAGAAAACTTTTCTACATAACTACTAACTCATATTATACATATATAATAGTACATATACTATATATATATATTTGCCATCTCCAACTACTACATATCATATATATATCATACTATAACAGATATTATAATCATATCTATAATACCGATATAAACTCTATAAATATGGTATGATCTATCGCGACAAACATATAAGACTGTTAGTGTTTATCCACAAAGATGAAGCGTGGCTGATGCTCAAATAATAGAAGCAGCAGCTTATATGAATCGACCCTAAGAGCCATAATATATTCTCTACGATAAACTAATCTAATATCAACTATCTATATATACTAATACTAATACCATATGCTATTTTCTTAATAGAAATAAATATATTTTTAACGAACATCATAAAACTGATTTACAACATTCATTAATTATTTTAAAAGAAAGTTTAATGGAGTATATATATTCTTTCATCTTTTACTAAATCAATATTTTATATTTTAATAGATCAAACGGAAGAGCTTAACCAATAACTATCGATTAAATTTTTTGACCATCGAGGAACCCAAAATTTTTGAATCCAATCCACTGCATTATTATTGTCATTATTACGATATTATAAATCTTTGTATCCGACGATTAAATCATTAAATACGATCTCTGCTTCAGATATGTCAGAAAAGCTACCATTATGCATAATAGCGGCTATATAATGGAATAAAGTCTATTATCTTTATGCCCCCTCATATGGGTATCATGAGGCGATCTTGTATCTTTCTTACAGAGCCACGCAATAGCGTATATTATTGTTATAATATACGTTCATTTATTATACACTATTAAATCATAATCACTAATTTGAAAAAATTAAACGTAGTAGACTACTTCTTAGTCACTTATATCCACGACGTTTAGTATCATTAACTGAAACATTGAAGTCTTAACTTATCATATTAAATAGGTAATACTATTATATATAATATAATCAGATATTTACACTCCACTATATAATAATACTCTACTCAGCAATCAATAACAATAAGTGTTTCGGCTTCACTACAAATACTGCACATTTAGACCACTTATATTTAACTAATAGGTCAACATAGATGATCAAAACTGCTCAGTACAAGATCATTACAACACCCTATCATCAGGCCTCAGAGCACACAGACTTAGCCAATAGCACATACAATACAATTCTTTCCCATGGCTTATAAATTATTAATAATAAGATAGTTTTTTCCTGTATTATTCTAAATGCAATAATTTGTATAAAAAACAACTAAAATATGTACACCTAGATTTATAACATATGGACTTATTCTAGTATAAACCTCTCCTCACCTCGCACACCTGTCAATATGACATTTAACAATGACAAGACTAAAATTCCGCTAGCAAATAAACTATTCACTCGCTCACATCACCGCAACAAAAGTAAATGTTCCGAAAAATGGTAAATCTATCTTATTTATCACGATCAAATAAACCTGAAGATAGGCATTAGATAGAGGGATTTAGCACAGGCTATCACAGAGTTGATGGTAAAAAAGGAGTGTCTTTCTATGAAAGTAAACTTAGATAAGAGCAAGGTTATCAGAATGGATGAGTTAATGAAGACCAGTAC
>JABUQX010079485.1:15000-44733 GCA_015478945.1 Trachelipus rathkii
AATATATATATATTATTATATATATATATATATATATATAATATATATTATATATATATATATCATATAATATATATATATATATATATATATAAGAACGCCTCGTGGCGCAGGAGGTTGAGGACTCGCCGACTCTCATAAGAGAGGACGCTGGTTCAAACCTCCGCGTAGCAGTGGAGCTTTATTCAACTTTGGGGGCAAGAATAAAACTCCGACTGAAACACGTGGTGAGGGCTGGTTTGGGATGAGCCCGGCCCTTAAAGTTCGATTGTTCCTGTTGTCCCCCGTGTTACCCCCTGCAGGGATAAAGCACGTTAAAATTTAGTCTTATATAATATATATATATATATATATATATAGTATATATATATAATATATAATATATATATATATATATATATGTATATATAGATAAATAATATATATATATATTATATATATATAATACCTATATATGAGTGGGAATAAGTTTATTGAAGTGTTTAGGGAAGGTATTATGCTGGTATTTTTGTGTCGAAAAGAGTGCGTTCGAAGGTGACTGAAGGACTGATTTGGTGAAGAACAAGGTGGCGTTTAGGAGTGTAGGAGGATGTGTGGATAAAATCTTTAACATTGAAACAAATAGATCGAGAAAATAAACATAAAAAGAATAAATTTATTTAGGTTTTATGGATTTGCAACAGGGCGTATAATAGGGTTAATAGGGAAGCTCTATGGCAGGTGCTAGTGTTATATGGTTGTGGTGGTAAGGCTTCCCTGAATGGAATTTAAAATGAATGTTATGAGGATAGTGAGGCGTTGTGGGAGATAAATCGGTCGTCAAAGGTGATTGGTTTTAGTATTAATAGTGGAGTGAGGACAGGGTTGTTTTATGTCTCCTTGGTTATTCAATTTGGTATATGGATGGTTATGAAAGAATTAGAGGTGGGGGTGCAGAGAATGTTGTTAGAATGATAGAGAATGGAGATGAGTGGAGGGTGCCCTATCCTTATTATATGCGGATGATTTGGTTTCTGTGTGAGTGGAATCTGAAGAGAGTTTGAGAACATTGGTAGAGAGATTTGCAGGGTATGTAAAAGGAGGTTTTTTGAAAGTAACGTAGATAAGAGTAGGTTATGGTTGTTGAGTGAGAATGAGGGATAGTCCTCGTTGTGAAGTTATGTTAAGATGGTGAGCAGCTGGAACAACTGTCTGAGTTTAAATATTTAGGTAGGGTAGATGTTGGATGAGAAGGGAACGAATGATGCAGAGAGTAGGAAAGTAATGAATGGTAGGAAGGTGGCTGGTGCAATTAAATCGTTTGTGAATGTAAAAGGGGTGTAATTCTGGACGTGCGCTAGGGTCTTGCATGAGGGTATGTTGTTATCTGTGTTATTGTATATTAGCGAGAATATGGTCTGGAATAAGAGTATAGATCTAAAGTCAATGTTGTTCAGATGGACAATCTTTAGGGGCGTGCTAGGTGTGAGAAGAATTGATAAATGAGGGACATGAACAGATATTAGGGGTATTAGAGAGTTGTGTTGTGTGAAGAAAGGGTTAAATGAGGGAAAAAATGAAAGTAAATGTTGAGGATAGTTTGTTCATGTGGAAAGGATGAATGTAATCGGTTGGTTAAGCGGATGTATAGTAAAATGGTGAGTGATGTTGGGAACCCGACCGGTTGGGAGGACCGAAGAAAAGTGGATGAGTCAGGTAAAGAATGGTTTGATGGAGAGAAATGTGAGTTTGGCAGAGGCGAGAAGAAAGGTGCATGATAGGAGAGAATGGCGGGGTGTTGTAAATGGGTATGGTTGTGGCCCACTTGGGCCAGGGGATGAACCCTACACTTGACGACTAACCATGGTGGATCCGTCGCGGTCCCATGAAGCTCTAGGGTGGGGATTTTCTGATTTGCGACGAGTTCTTACTAATTAATCGGTACAGAGGGGGCGGTAAGGCTGGGCTTTCTTTTCGACATTTTTTATGTTCTACTACTGCTTTTTTTTCCGATGCTGGTAGCGCACCTTACTCCCAATCTTGGGAAAAAAAGTTAGATAAAGAAAGAAAGAAAGAAAGAAAGATAATAATAATCTTACTTGAATTGGAAACCGTGGGAATCCGATTGGCTCTTTCAAACGAAGAATCATCAGGAGACAGGATAGGAATTCCAGTTTGATTGATGGGTTTTTCAACAGGAGAGACTAGTGGATTTTGGTTGAAATCACTTTTCTTAGCAGGGGTAAAACTATCTGTCACTGTTTGGGTAGGTGATCGGGTATAACTTGGTATTGAAGAAGGAGATTTTATCTCAGAATGATAAGTTGGTGAAGAAAACATCGGAATTCTTGTTGATCCTTTAGGACTAGTAGGATCTCTACTTGTGGGGATAATTTCTTGTTGGAGAGATCTGTTCGTTTGTTCAATATTTGATCGTGAAAATCTTGTAATCTTCTGATTTTCTTCTGTAAGTTTATTTTCTAAATCAGTATCTTTTTTAACAATTGGAGAAGATAAAGTAGGGATATTGGATTTAACTTTATCTGGACTTATTTTGGAATAATTGGTGGTAAAAGACGTCGGAGAAAGTATTTTAGAACCCGTGGGAGATATTACCAAATCTTTAGCAGGAGCTTTTGGTGAGATAATTTGAACATTTTTCGAAGAATAAGAAAAATGAGGAATTTTGGAAGTAGCTGCCGATTGGGACACAATGGTTTTACTTTGAAAATTCTGAATCTCGGTTGTAACCTGGTAATTCTCAGTATTTTCTTCTGACAAATACGGAGGTATTAAAACAGTCACTGGTAATTTGGGAATTTTACTGGTAACTTTCTCCATTTTAGCATCCGATATTTCACTCTGACTACAACTTCGGTCTTCATCTGAGCCTTCCTCTGTTACACGACTGATTGTTGAAAGCAATCCAGTATCTGAGGATAACTCTTCAATATCCTTCTTATTACGAACAAGATATGCATCAGAAGGTGTTTCCATTTCCATAGATTTTGAAGTTAATTCTGCAATGGTTAATGATGAATTATCTTCCATAATTTTTTCTGGTATCACAATTTCTTCAACCAATTGCTCTTTAACGGGAAATTCTTCTAAACTTTCCTTAAAAGATTCTGAAAAACTTTCTTTCTCAACTGGAATAACAGGAGAATGGGATGGCTTAAATGATTCTTCAAAAGAAGGGCTCTTAATATTATCTTGATTAAGCATGTTCTGAGAAGAAGATTTCTGAGTAGAAGCTGCCATAGGAATACCAACAGTATTTATTGGAGCTGCCAGCGAACCTGGCCGGTTATTTTGCCATGGAGGTATTACACTTTCAAGAGCCAAAGATCCTGGCCTAGAAGGGTAATTTTTTATATCATGTCCTTGGGAAATACCAGATTCTACTACTGCAATAGAAGCAGGGCGATGAGACTGTCCGGTGAATTTTTGGAGTGAATTTTGAGAATTTGAGACCTGGAAAATGATTCCTTCAGTAGGTGTTCCTGAAAAAAAAGGAAAAAAATTGCAGCTTACAAAGGTTGAAATTATTTTATCAAACTGAAGTAAGCTAAACGCATAAACAAACCTGATAAACGTTGATTCGGAGTAGAATCTGTGTTTATGGGATGAGAAGGCGATGTTTGAACTGAAGATATAGCAGACTTGGGATGAACAGATGAAAACTCCTGTAAATAATAAAAAAGATGACAATAACAAGGAAAAACAAAATGCTTCTATCTTTAATGCTCTTTTATAGCCACAAATAATCTAATAAAGATTAAAAATAACAATAATACAATTTAAAAAGTGAAAATTTTTATTCGCAAAATTGAAAGGTATGTAAATACACAACACTGCTTTTCAGACTTTAGAAGAAAATAAATCATTTACATAATGTTATTTTTCATGAAAAAAAAATCCTAATTTACATTTACATAGTTATATTTCATGAAAAAAAAAAATCCTAATTTTGTCTCTATTAAAAATTCCCATGTTTAAAAGTATTTATTAGTGGTGGGACGACGCCAAATTAATTTCAGATTATGACAAAGATTCCACAATATCCGATGCCGACTCAAAAAAAAATTACCAATTCTTTCGATTCCGATGGCAATTCCTCCTATTCATCGTACTAAGCCGCCCACCCCCACCCCCAAAAATATACTAACTTTAATAAATATTGCTGATTCTTCCGATTCTCGATGCCGATTCCGATTAATCACCCATCACTAATACCGTAATTATATAAACTTTTGAGTTCTATGAGAAAGAAAGTTTAACAGGCAAATTTTCTGGAAAATAAATAAAAAAAAAAAAAAAAAAAAAAAAAAAATTCTCTCTATCTTTGGTATTGGTGGTGGTGGCGGCGATATATATATTTATATATATACTAATAGTATTTGTAATATTACTATATATATAATATATAGTATATATATATATATATATATATATACTATATCTATATATAAATATAATAATATATATTATATTATATATATATTATAATATTATATATATATATATAATATATATTATATACGTATATATCATCAACATCATTCATCATTACCATCATTATCATCATTATCCACCTTCTTTCCCCAGGACTGGGGGTAAGGTGCGTGCCATGCACCGGAAACAGAAAAGTAGTAGAAGAATATGACGCAAGTCGAAAAGAAAGCCCAGCCTACCGCCCCTTTATATTAATTGGTGAGAACTCGTGGCAGTCAGAAAATACACCCTAGAGCATCACGGGAACCTCGAGGACCCTCACTATGGCATTCGTCAGTTGTGAGGTTTCCATCCCTTGGACACCAGGTGGGCCACAACTATGCCCCCTCACAAAACCACGCCATTCACTCCAATTATGCACCTTTCTTCTCACACTCACCACTATACATCCGCTTAATCAACCGACTATCATCAATCCTTTCCACATGACTAAACCATTTCAACGTATTTTCATTTATTTTCTCATTCATCCCTACATTCTTCACAACAACGAACTCTCTAATTACGTTCATTCCTCATTTTATCAATTTTCTCACACCTAACAGCGCCCCTAAGATTATCCATTGAACAGCATTGTACTTTAGATCTATACCTCTTACTATAAACCATAGTCTCGCTTCTATAATTTCAAACACTTCCTTTCACACACCCTGCAAAATCCCTCTACCAACCCTCTCAAACTCTCTTCAGATTCGCCACACAAAACCAAATCATCCGCATATAATAGGTAGGGCACCCTCCACTCCTTCCATCCTCCATCATTCTAACACCACCCTGCCACTCCCAATTTCCAATTCTTTCACAATCCATCCATATACAAATTGAATAACCAAGGAGAAATAACACATACCTGCCTCTCTCCGCTATTAATATTAAAAATCACTTTCAACACCAAATTATTCTTACACAGCTTCACTATCGTCATAACATACTTTTGATTCCATTCAAGAAGTCTACCACCAACATTATATATCCGTTATCATTACATCTGCCATACGAGCCTAGTCCAAAAACGAGAAGAATGGACTTTAGCTGCAAATTATAAAAACCTAAATCCAATTTATTCTTATTGCCTCAATCATTTGTTTCAATGTAAATGATTACCCTTCAATCTCTACCACTCCTAAAGCGCACCTTGTTCTTCACCACAGTCCTTCAACGTCACTCAACGCCCCTCTTCGAAAAAATACCAGCATCATTATTCTTTCCGAACTAACATCTCCATAAACTAATTCCACTATAACTCCTACAGATCCCCTTATCTCCCTTACCTTTTTATAAGGGTACATCCTCTACAACTGCTAACGACTTGTTCTTTCACCAATCAGTCCTTCAGTCACTCGACGCACCTTTCGACAAAATACAGCATTATTTCCAACAACAATTCAATAACTAATTCCACATAACTCTAACAGATTCTTATCTCCCTTATACCCTTATATAAGGGTACCTTAACTATTTGACTGCTACCCTCCATAAAACTGCTTTGTATACAATAAACTTCCACAAATCCTTTTCAATCACCATCTTCGCCTACGTGCTTGATCATTTCAACCAGAATAAAGTGGTTAATTTTATCTATATCCTGCAGATTTGGTCATTCTTCAAAACTTTCTCACTCTACCTCTCATTACCTCCTCTTTGCTAATAACTTCATCCCAAAATACCTATCCTTTCTTGCACCATCAAAACAACCCACACACACTTACTATCACGCTCTTCATTCGGGCAATGTATAACGACAGCATTTTCGAAAGTGTTCCTTCCACAACTCCCCTCTACAATCCTATTCACATGTTACGAAAGCACCCATCCCTATTGCTAAGCGAGATTTCCCTTACATTCTCATTCTTAACCTTTGGTACTTCCTTCCAGAAAGCCTTCCTATTCCCTTGTAAGGTCCCATTCATCCTCTTTCAAAACTGTTCATTTACCTCTTTTTCCCTCGTTGGTATTTTAGTATTAATCTTTTTTTCTTCTTATATAATTCCAAAAATCTTTCTTTGAACTTCTCATCTGGCTTCTTAGTACATTCAACCACACTCCTTTTCACTTTTAACCGCTTGGCGGAGCACCTTTCATTCCACCATGCACTGTTAACATTCTTACTTCCTACTTTAGCACATCCACATACTTCCTTTGCACTGCTAACAACTGCTTTCTTCATTTGCTCAGTTTCAACTTGTTCACATTCAACTGATTTACTTGCGAGCGCTCTTAAATACTTATCCTTATTAACCTTGTTCACTTACTTCTCACCTTAATTCTAACCGATTTCCGTTCTTTATCTACAATTCCCCCTCCCATCCAAGGCCCCCACTAATTTTAATTTTACAGTAAAACAACATACTGATCCGTAAAAATAATCCCATTCCTAACCCCCGTCACTGCTTGATTTAACATCCAACACATACTTCAACATCTCCTTCTTCACCAACACAAAATCAATCACATACTTCAACATCTCCTTCTTCACCAACACAAAATCAATCATTCTTTTCACTTCAATCCCCATCTCTACCTACACTAACTCTAGTATACTTTCACTTCAATACCATTCTATGATACTCGTGTTTAAAGAAGTAATTAATCTTAGACACATATCTTCTCTCCTCACGAATCAAATCACCTTCCTACCATTCGTGAGATTTTCTCCGCACACCCAAATCCACCTGTTATAAAATCCCTTTTTGATCACCTATCATTCATTTAGGTCACGCAGCAACAATCAATCTGAAGCTTCCTACCACCCCATCAAAGCAATATTAGAATAGTGGCCATTGAAATTTCGCAATCTCTTCAACATTACCCTCAATGGGCCATCATGTTACAACCAACACATACCTTGACTTTTCAAACTTAACATTTAACCTTTAGAATCCTAAGACTCACACACACAAAATCTACCATTATAGTACTAGTAACAAGTTCACTCATCAAAATTATTGCATCCTTCTCTCCCCCTCTCATTCCTTTCCAACCCAGCACACGCACATTGGAGATCCTTTCCTCTTTTGCTCGTTTTCTTTTTCACTTCTTCTCCTCCTTTGAAATGATTTCAAAATTTTTTTGCTCTTTCTAAATACAATCCATCACCTCTCCTCCTCTTTCTCCTCAATATTTAGTCCTCTGACATTAAATGTACCCATAAGATTCACACATTTTCGCCGAAAGATAGAAGGCCGTTTATGGAAATCACGAACTTCTAACGCCCCCACTAACTTAATTTTACATATAAATATAATGATTTTCTCATAAATCCCATTCCTAACCCCCTCACTGATTTAAAATCAACACCTACTTCAACATCTCCTTCTTCAATCAACACAGGGCAAATCAAATCTATATCTTTCACTTTCAATCATCTTCTACTAGGGGCAGCAACTCATAGTATACTTAATCTGCTTGTGTTTAAAGATGGGTATTACTTACATGTCTCTCTCCTCACTGAAATCAATCACCTTCCTACCATTCTCATTTTCTCCCGACACCCTAAAACCATCTGTTATACCATCCCTTTTTTGATCACCTATCCAATCTTGTACTTCAGATACCCAGCACAACTAAGTCTGAAGCTCCTACTACACCCCATCCAGCATCATTCCAGCTTGATCAACCAGAAGATTCCGCCCTCTTTTCAATATTATCCCCACTGGACCATATGCTGACAACCACACATACCTTTGACCTTTCAAACTTAAGATTTAACTCACTAGATTCAGTACTCAAAACACATAGCAAAACTCTACCAATAGTTCTGTAACCCAAGTCACTCTCAGATTGCAACACTCTCTCTCACCCCTTGATTCCTTTCCACAATACGGCAAAGCCCCATTTCACACCAACCATCTGTAATTTTCAGCCGTTTCTTTTCATCTTTTGTTTTTAGTCACACGCGAGCAAATCAAACAATTTGTCCCTATTCGTAAATACATCCCTCACTATCTGCTTTTCTCCCATCAAATTTGGATTTCCCTGACATTCCATGTACCCAACGAATTTCACTAACGTTTACGCCGATCAGATATAAGATAAGGATCCCGTTAGCGGACGATCAGACTTATAACGGAGGCGTATAATATATATATATACTATATATATTTTTTAATATAGCTAATTCTGTAACTAATGATTAAATAGATATATATTATATTATATATATATATAATATATACATGTATATATATATATATATATTTATATATTATGTATATATTATATATAGATAATAATAAACGAACTCTAAATTTTCGACGAAATTGTAATGAATCGTAATGGTACATGGATGTCAGAGGAATAAATGTTTGAGGAGAAGAGGAAGGAGGTGATGGATGTATTTAGAAAGGCAATCAGGGGTACTTCATTCGACAGATACAAGATGAAAGAAAGAGGAAGAATGAAGCTGTGGTGGTGTGAAATGGTGCGTGCTGGTGTGGAAGTAGAATGAGAGAGGGAGAGAAGGAGTTGCAATTTTGATGAGAGTGACCTGCTTTTGGGTACAAAGCTATGGTAGACTTGTGTGTGTGAGTCCTAGAATTCTAATGGTTAAATTTAAGTTTGAAAAGGTCAAGGTATGTGTGTTTGTGACGTATTGGTCCCATCTGAGGGAACGTTGAACGAGAGTACGGATTTTTTGGGGATACATCTGAAATGATGTTCTGATGGGGTGAGTAGGAGCTTCAGATTGATAGTGTTGGGGGGACCTGAATGGTTGGGATAGGTGATCAAAAAAGGATGGTATATAACAGGTGTTTTTGGGGTGGCGGGAGAAAATGAGAATGGTAAGGAAGGTGATTTGCATTTCCTGTGAAGAAGGTATGTGGTAAGTAATACTTTCTTAAAACAAGAGTAATCAGAGTTCACTAGAGTTGGTGTAGGTAGAGATGGTATCGAAGTGAAAAAGTATGATTGATTTTGTGGTTGGTGAAGAAGGAATGTTGAAGTTATGTGTTGGATGTTAAATCAGTGAGGTTTTTTAGGAATGGGATTAAATCGGGATCATCTATGTTTGTATCTAATGTAAAAATTAAGTTAGGTGGGGGTTGGATGGAGTAGGAAGGTGATACGAAAGGAAAGTAGGTAAAATTAGAGTGAGAAGTTAAGTGAGCAAGACATAAGGATAAGTATGTAAGAAGCGCTCGCTAGTAAAATGGCTGAATGTGAACAAGTTGATACCTAACAAGTCTGAGGGCAATATCGCAATGCCGTTTATAAGTGCAAGGAAGTGATAAGGAATGATATGAAGTAGGAAGTAAGAATGTTAATCAACACGATGGTGGAATGAAGAGGTGATGAAAGCGGTTAAAGTTAAAAAAAGGAGCTTGGTTGAATGTACTTAAAAGCAAATTGAAGTTTTTCAAAAGAATCCTATGCTTGGAATTAATATAAGGAGGAAAAAAGAAATTACTAGAAGGTGCATACGTAAGAAAACAAGAGGTAAATGACAGTTTGGAAGGAGGATGAATGAGGACATTACAGGGGAATAGGAAGCTCTCTGGAAGGAAGCGCGAATATTTAAGAAATGAGAATAAGGGGAATCTGCTTAGAATAATGAAATAGGGATGGTGCTTTTGTAACTGATGAAAACTGGATGTGAGGGGAGAGTGTGCTGAAGAAACACTTCGAAATCTGCACAATATTAACAGTAATGATGAGGTGTTTAGTGAATGTGTGTGGTTTTGATGGTCAAGAAGGAATAGGTTGTTTGGGGATGAGGTTTATTAGTAAGGAGGAGGTAAGGGTAGGGATGAGTAAAGTTTGAAGAATAGTAAATCAGTAGTTATGAATGAAATTACTAGTGAATGATCAAGAGAACGGAGGCGGATGGTGATTGATTGGATTTTGGAAAGTTGTTTGTAACTAAGCGTTTATGAGGGTATAGGTTCCAAGGGATTGGAAGGAAAGCGGTAATAGTACTCTTATATATGGGTAAGGGAGATAAAGGGAACTGTGCAAATTATAGGGGAATAAGTTTCTTGAGTGTTGTAGGGGGAAGATACATGCTAGCATTTTTGGTCGAAGAGTGCGTCGAGTGACTCGAGGGACTGATTGGTGAAGACAAGGTGCGTGGAGTGGTAGAGGATGTGTGATCAAATCTTCACATTGAAAATATTTACATTGAAGAAAATGAGGGAGAAGAAGATAAATTGTATTTAGGTTTTTAAATGGATATACAAGCAGGCGTAAGATAGAGTTAATAGGGAAGCTTTATGGCAGGTAATAATATATTATGGTGTTGGTGGTAGGCTTCTGAATGAATCAAAAGTATGTAATGACGATAGTGAAGCATGTGTAATAAATAAATGGTGTCAGTGGTGTTTGGTTTAGGATTAATATGGGAGTGAGACAGCGGTTGTGTATGTCTCCTTGGTTATTCAATTTTGTATATGATGGGGTTATGAAAGAAATTCGAGGTGGGGATGGCAGGAACTGGTGTTAGAATGATGGAGAATGGAGATGGGTGAAGGGTGCCCTACCTATGATATGCGAACGATTTGATTCTGTGTGGCGAATCTGAAAGAGAGTTTGAGAGGATTTGGTAAGGTGAGATTTGGCAGGGTATGTAACAAGAGAAGGGTTCTGAAAGTAAACGTAGATAAGACGAAAAGGTTATGGTTGTGGAGTGAGACAGTCCTCAGTGTGAAGTTTGTTAGATGGTAGAGCAGCTGGAAGCATTTTGTCCTGAGGTTTTAAATATTGCAGGTAATGTGTTGGATGAGAAGGGAACGATGATGCTAGAGTGCTAGTAAGGAAAGTTGTGAAGTGGCAGGAAGGCTTGCTCGGTGCAATTAAATCGTTGGTGCAATGTAAAGGGGACTAATCTTGCAGTGGGTAGAGTTCTTACATGAGGGTATGTTGTTACCTGTGTTTATTTATAGTAGTGAGTGGAGAATATGGTCTGGAATAGAAATATAGATCTAAAGTTCAATGTGTTCAGAATGGACATCTTAGGGGCATTGCTAGGTGTGAGAAGAATTAATAAAATGAGGGAATGAACGTATTGACGAGTTGTGTGGTGTGAAGATAGGGGTAAATGAAAGAATAAAATGAAACTATGTTGAAATGGTTTGGTCACGTGGAAGGATGAATGATAGTCGGTTGGTTTAGCGGATGTATAGTGGAGAGTGTGTTGGGAACCGACCGGCTTGGGAGACCGAAGAGAAAGTAACGGATGTCTGAGGGAGAGAAATGTGAGTTTGGATGAGGCGAGAATAAAGGTGCATTTTAGGAGTGAATGGCGGGGTTTTGTTATGGGGTATGGTTTTGTGGCCACTCGGGCCAAGGGATGAACCTTACATTTGACGATTTACCATAGTGAAGGGTCCGTTCGCGGTCCCATGAAGCTTTAAGGGTGGATTTTCTGACTGTGACGAGCTTTCACCAATTAATGGTACAGAGGGGGCGGTAAGGCTGGGCTTTTCTTTTCGACATTTGGTCATACTCTCCTACTGTTTTCTTTTCGATGCTTGTAGCGCTCCTACTCCCATCTTGGGGAAAATAAGGTAGGCTAAAGAAAGAAAGAAAGAAAGAGAAAGAAATATATATATATAATATATATATATATATTATATATATATTTATATATAATATATATATATATATATATATATATATATATATATATTAATATATATAATGAATATATATTATATATATATAATTATATATATTATATATATATATATATATATATATATATATATTTCTCTTCTTCTTTCTTTTATCTAACTTCTATTTTCCCCAAGAATGGGAGTAAGGCTGCGTAACGAGCATCGGAAAAAGAAAAGCAGTAGAAGAGAACATGACAAAAGTCGAAAAGAAAGCCCAGTTTACCGCCCCCCTCAGTACCATTAATTAGTGAGACTCGTCGCAGCTCAGAAAATCCACCCTAAAAGCTTCATGGGACAAGCGATGGAGACCCTCACCTGGTAAAGAGCGTACAATGTAGGGGTTCATCACTTGGCCCAGGTGGGCCACAAACCATAACCCCTCACAATCCCCCGCCATTCATCCTGTTGTACACCTTTCTACTCACCTCTACCAAACTTCACATTTCTATCCTTCAAACATTCGTTTACGGACTCAATCCACCTTTTTCTTCGGTCTCCCAGACCGGTGGTTCCCAACACACTCGACCACTATAACATTCCGCTTACAACCCGCTATCATCATCATCCTTTACATATGGACCAAACCATCTCAAACATACTTTCTCTTCTATTCTCTCATTTACCCCCTTTCTTCAAACCACACAACTCTCCTAATATGTCCCGCACTCATTTTATCAATTCTTCCTCATACACACCTAACACTCCTAAGATTGTCCTCTGAAACACATTGAACTTTAGATCTATACTACATATTCCAGACCATAGTCTTCACTAACTACTATCAGATAACAGGAACACATACCCTCATATAGACCAAGCTACACTCACACAAGACTTATTCCCTTTACATTCTACCAACGATTTAATTTCGCATCTGCAGCCACTTTGCATTCAACACCCTTTCCTACTCATCTCTGTCATCATCCGTTTCCCTTCTCAATCAACATATACCCTAAATATTTAAACTCAGAAACTTGTTCAGCTGCTCACCATCTGAACATAACTTCACACTGAAGGATGTCCTCACTCACAATCAGAAGCCTACCACCAACGTTAACTTTCAAGCCCCCTTTAACACACTTGCCAAATCTCTCTACCACCTGCTCAAACTCTCTTCAGATTCGCCACACAGAACCAAATCATCCGCAGTAATAGGTACCTAGGTGCACCTCCCTCTCTCCATTCTCCATCATTCTAAACACCATATTCCTGCCATCCCCACCTCGATTCTTTCATAACCCGCATCCATATACAAATTGATAACCAAGGGAGACATAACAAACCCTGTCTCACTCCGCTATTAATCCTAAACTCATCTCCATTCTCCACCGCATTTATTCTTACTACGCTTCACTTGCGTCATACATACTTTTGATTCCATTCAGAAGGCCTGACCAACACCATATATCACTAACACCTGCCAGTATACAGCTTCCCTATTAACTCCTATCATACGCTTGTTTGCAAATACACACTAATAAATTTATTCTTCTTCTCACCTCATTTTCTTCATTTTTGTTTCAATGTAAAGATTTGATCCACACATCCTCTACCACTCCTAAACGCACCTTTTCTTCACAATCAGTCATATATATATATATATTAATATATTATATATATATTATATATATATAATATTATAATATTATAATTTATATTATATATATATAATATATATATTATATATATTATATTATTTATATAGTATATATATATTATATTATTATATAGTTATATATATATATATATATATATATATATATATATATATATATAATATATATGTATACAACTTGTTGTAGGAGGTTCATCAGCATGCTTAGTATCCTCAGAGGATTTAATTCCGCCTGTCGTTCTAGAAATCGCTGCAGAAGCGGATGAAGGTGCAAGAATTCCGTTTTGGCACAGAGGAGAGGATAATGTAGATTTAGTGGGAGTGGAAGGTGAAGAAGAATTTGTACTGACAATGGCAACTGATACTTCAGGGAGTGAGCCAATTTCATTGGAGGAGGAAGACTTTTCAATGGCACTTTCTGACACCTAAAAAAAATATTTTCTCTTTTAAAAAAAAGGCAAGTGGTGACACCGTGAGCTATGAGGAACTTACTCACCTATTACCTTTGAACTTTTACTTTAAATTTCACACATCTTGCTTCCAAAAAAAATTCTCTTCCATAATACTGTTACGGTCTTACCACTTTCCCTCCTGGATAATTTTACCTAATTTTTATTGCTTTAAAAATGTTAAATACTTTTTGGTTTATTTTCTTCACATGCAAGTGATTCAAAAAGGAAAACGTAACCAAGTATCTTCTCACTCACAACTGGCTTTTCATGGTCTATTTTGTGATTTTGTGTGAAACAGTTCACAGAAACCTGTTCACTTAATTATACTCCACACTTTTTGTTCTTTTCCAAATCTCCAGTCCGTATCCAATAGATATATCTACTTCTATTTCAATAAAATAGCCATCCTCAAACCTCCGAAAAAAATTACTAAGAATTTACGTACCTCTTCCTATGTTTATTAATACTTAATCAATTCACTCAAAGCTACTCTAAAATTTTAAGATACTCTCGTTTCTTTTGTTGTTTCTCAAGCATTCCTTCAAGTTGAAGCTTACGAAGATCATACAATTATATTTAAGAATGATATACCCAAGCCATTAAACCTATTGTGTGCATTATACAAGACCTATGGGAAAAGTTGTTCAAAACTCCCATAGACTCCCCTCACAAAGATTATTAAAAAAAAAACTAGTTTACTTCCATATTGCCTATTTTATTTTGAAATGCGTTAATTTGACACACAAAAAAAGTGACGCAATCATATGAAAAGATACCATTCGAAATAGTACGGTATGAAAACATATTGCTAACGTTTAGCACCATAGTCTTGCAAACCTAGCATCTTTTCATATGATTTCATTACTTTTTTTTTTTTTTTGGTCAAATTAAAGTGTTCAAAAATAAAAGAAACAAAAGGGAAGAAATATAGTTTTATTTTAACTAATCTTTGTGAGTGAGTCATTCGCAGTTGTGAACTTTGCCCATCTCTACATTATACGTTGATACGTTTTTGCCGGTGAAAAAAATACAATTTCCCAGATTAAATGCTATTCTTCTTGTCTTATAAACAATTTATTTTCAATTAAAATTGGAAAAGACATACCTACATGCCTAATTAAAACAAAAAATTAATATAAATATAATAAAAACAATATAATAAAAATCAAAAGACTAGGGGTGGGGGTGAGGTGCAAACATGAACCAGATACACAACAGTCAAGTAGAGGAACATGACCCAAGTCAACAAAGAATAACCCCACCCACCCCATATCAACCCCTCATAAATTTAAGTGCGAGACCGTTGCCGCCAAAATCTCCCTAGAGCTTCATCCACAGCGACAGACCCGCCCTGAGGCATTTCATCAGTGTTGGGGTTTATTTCATGGTCAAGCCCCACAACCATTTTCCCTTACATTCACTCCTATAATACACCATTCTACAATCAGTCATTCACTTCCCAAGACACTCAACTCTATACAACCCCTTAACCAATCGACTTCCATCCACCCAATCTAAATGACCAAACCACCTGAATACACTCATTTATTCTCTCATTTACTCCTTTCGCCACAACACACAACTCCCTAATACGTTCATTCCTCATTTTATCAATTTTCTCATAGCTAACACGCCCCTAAAATTATCCATCTGAACAGACACCACCTTAGATCTATACCACTTATTCCGCAAAATAGTTTCATTACTATGAATTAATACCGGTGCCAACATACCATTATGCAAAACCCAAGCATACTTAAAACTTAATCCCCTTACTTTCATTAATTAAGATTTAATCGAACCAGTCACCTTCTTAACACACAACTTTCCTACTACATTCCTCATCGCCCATTTCTTTTCATCCAACATACACCCTAAATATTTAAACTCAGATACATGTTACAGTTATCTACCATCCAATATGATTTCACACTTCGGGCTCTCTTCACCTACCATCACAACTTGCTCTTATCTATATTTATTTTCAGACTCCTCTTTTAAAATACCCAGCCAAACCTTTCTTCCAATCTTCTTAAATTTACTTCAGATTCACAACCCAAAATCAAATCATCTGCGTAGTGCGTACAATGAACATGGTACACACTACTCTCTACCATTCTCAATCAGTCTAACACCCTCCCATGCCAGCTCTACCTTAAATTCTTTCATCGTCTCATTCATTATAAATTAAATAACCCTGGAAACAATACATCTCTAACACATTTATTCTAACACACGCTTCACTATCAACATACATAGGATACTTTTAATTCCATTCAAAAGTCTACCACCAATACCACATTGACGAGATACCACGGTGAGGGTTCATCGCAGTCTTGTGAAGCCCTAGGGTGGATATTTTTGACTGGGACGAGCTCTCACTTAAAGATATGGATGGGATGGTAGGGGTGACGGCTTTCCTTTCGACTTACGTCATGCTCTACTACTGAACTATTCTATTTTTCGTGAATGTTAAGCACCTCTACCTCTAGTGGGAAGAGAAGGGAGGCTAAAGGAAAAAAAAAATAATAAAATAATAAAATAATAAAAATAAATAATAATAATAATAATAATAATAATAATAATAATAATAATAATAATAATAATAATAATCATCTACCTTTTTTCCCACAAGACTGGGGGGTAAGGTGCGTGCAATGCACCGGAAACAGAAAAGAAGAAGAATATGACAAAGTCGAAAAGAAGCCCAGCTTTACCGCCCTTTATACTCATTAGTGAGAACTCGTCGCAATCAAAAATCCACCCTAGAAACTCACGGGACGAGATTGCGACGGATCCTCACTATGGCATATCGTCAGTGTAGGTTTCACCCTTGGCCAGATGGGCCACAACATACTCCTCACAAAACCCCAGCCATTTCACTCCTATTATTTTAGCACCTTTCTTTACTCGCCTCTTGCCCAATCAATTTCTCTCTCCAACATATCTTTACTGACTCATTCCACTTTTTTTCGGTCTCCCCTCGGATCATTCCAACACACTCCAACTTACATCCGACTCTAACAACCGCTATCATTCATCTTTTCACATGACCAAAATTTCTCAATGTAACTTTCATCTTATTTCTCATTTACTCCCTTTCTTCACACCGCAATCTTTCCTAATACGTTCTTCTTCATGTTCAATCAGTTCTTCTCTACACCTAACACGCCCCTAAGATAGCCCATCTGAACACATTGTACTTCAGATCTATACCTCTCATTCCAGACCCTAGTCTCACTACTATATAAAACATATAATACCAGGTAACACATACCCTCATCTAAGACCGTCGCGCACTCAAGACTTGGTCCTTTACATCCACCAACGATTTATTGCACTAGCCACCATCCTGCCATTAATTTAAATAAATCTATAATAATAATAGTTTAAATCTATAATAATAATAATAATAATAATAATAATAATAATAATAATAATAATAATAATAATGCATTGAATTATCTTATCATATGCAATAAAACCGAAAACAATACCGTTTTAGCTGCCGGTTTTATAACTGCTGATGAAGTCTTTACTGCTACCGATGAATTTGGGCTCTCTTTTAACGGAACAACAATTTTTTCAGCCTCCTAAAATATATTTTTCTATTAAACACTTTTTCAAGAAAAAAAAAACATTACTTTATAAAATGTTTTTTTTTATTATCATTATTCCAAAAATCTTTCTTATTTACAATTCATATAAAAGATTCTCAAATTACTGTTGTCTAATTTTTAAGTTTTCAATTAAGAAAAAATAGCAAGTCTGATCGTGATTTAGAAAATTGTTTTTAAATTATCACCAAGGGGTTAACAAATAAAAAGTTTAGCTTATCTGCATTGAAACCTTTTTATTTTGGGAAATTTTATATTAGGCCAAAAATATTTATATATTTTTACCAGTTTTGCACTGGTTTATCTTGATATAATTACAATACTACATTATTCTTCATACGATTATAAATTATGGAAATTATTACACTGCACCTAAATAATAACCCAAAATAATCTACAAACCTTCATTACGGGCTCCTCTTTACTGATGGATGATCCACTTTTCTCTTTTTCCTTTTTCAGCGCTAATATATTTTTTGTGTGTTTTGCAAGGGCTCTTAACTCCTTGGGATATGGAGTAGGAACTCGTGTCAAACGACCTGACGGCTTGACATCTCCATCGGCGGCAAAGTGAATCATACGGCGAGCCCTTCGAGCTTCAATTTCCTCCTCTGTCAAAGGTTTGTCATCTTCCGGAATGGACGGAATTTGGGTTTCTGACTGAGGTAACATGAAACAGGTCAGTACCTTTTGTCCGGCCACAGATGTACATTGCAAAGGGACAGAAGGTTTCGCCTGGTTTTCAGAAAGCCACAAAGCTGTTAACTAGAAAAAAATATATAAAATTATTGCTTCTACTACTTATGCTCTTGATCTCTCTCAATCAGTTTAAATCTATTTCATGGCATTCCCATAGTTTTCAAATAATTGTTACTTTTATTATTATTATTATTATTATTATTATTATTATTATTATTATTATTATTATTATTATTATTATTATTATTATTATTATTATTATTATTATTATTATTATTATTACATATGATTTGTCCCGCAAATAAGTGAGCAATTTTCGAAATTATAATATAACATAATTCTCATAGTCCTATAAATACCTAGTGGACTATGACTACTCTCCGTAGAATTGCAAAGCACAATAACTTTTCATCATTGAAAATAAAATTTAAAACCATACAGTAGGTGTTTTTAATTACCTATTACAATAATATTAATTATAAGAAATAAAATCAATAATATGGTAAAGAGCAACTCTTTATATGTGGTAAAACAAAACAAGTTATAAAAATATAATAACAATATCCCTATATTTTTTAAGACGATGAATGCAGTTTTGGCTATTATTATTATTATTATTATTATTATTATTATTATTATTATTATTATTATTATTATTATTATTATTATTATTATTATTATTATATTATTATTATTATTAAGTGGTAAAGGATGTGTAGATCAAATTTTAACAGTGAAACAAATGAGTGATAAAATGAGAGAAGAACAAATAGTATTAGGTTTTATAGACTTGCAACAGGAGCATGACAGAATTAATAGAAAAGCTCTGTGGCGAGTGTTAATGATATATCGTGTTGGTGATAGGCTTGTGAATGGAATTAAAAGTATTATGTTGATAGTGAAGCCGTGTAAAAGAACAAATGGAGTGGAGAGTGAATGGTTTAATATTAATAGCAGAGTAAGGCAGGGATGCGTTATATTCCATGGATGGCATGATGAAAGAATTTAAAGTAGGGTTGGCAAAAGAGGGTGTTAGATTGATGGAAAATGGTAAAGAGTAGAAGGAACAAGGTAAAATGGGGGGGGGGAGAGGTATTTTTTTTAGAGGGGGCTGAAACTTCCAGAGTAATGATTTTTTTCAGTTTTTAATCATTTTTCATTGTTTTTATTTGAAAATTGATAAAATTTTGATTTCATCAAAATTTTGGAGGCTATAGCCACTCAGCCCCCATTTCCACTTCTACATACGCCACTGGTGGTGGGTGTAGAGATTCTGAAGTACGAAATTGTTGGATAGTAGGCAATTGAAACAAGTATCTAAGTTTAAATATTTAGGACATCAGTTGAATAAAAAGGGAATGGATGATGCAGTGTTGTAGGAAAGTTCTGTGTAGTGGTGGGAAGGTGGCCAGTGCAATTAAATCTTTGGTGAATGCAAGGGGACTAAGTCTTGAGTGTGCTAGGGTTTTGCATGAAGGTATAGTACTGAAACTATGATGTGGAATATGAAATATATATCTAAGATGGATTCTATTCAGATGGATGATTTTAGAGGCGCGTAAGTGTGAGAAAAATTGGTAAAATGAGGAATGAATGTATTTTGGTATTATGTGGTGTGGCGAAAGGAGTAAATGCGAGAATAAATGAGTGCATTGCGGCGGTATGGTCATTTGGAAAGGATATATGGTATTCAATTGGTTAAGCGGTTGTATAATGGTGAATGTGTTGGGAAACGACCAGCTGGAAAACCAAAGAAAAAGTGGATTGAGTCAGCAATAGTGTCTGAAATAATAAAATCTTTAATCTTTTTCAAACATTAATTAATTTTTCAAATCGGATTAAAATTCAAATGATAAGTTGTGTTTAATCCTCTAATGAAAATATTATTGACAGGTAGATTATTATTATTATTATTATTATTATTATTATTATTATTATTATTATTATTATTATTATTATTATTATTATTATTATTATTATTATTATAATAATAAAATAAAGAATCCCAAATGATAAAAGAAATCAACACATTAAAAAAAATTTCATAAATAAAATTTGTTATAGCTTTACATTCATTACCTGAAGTTTAGAAAATGAAACTGGGAGGCTTTGTATCGAATTTCCACAAAGACTTAAGACCCGAAGAGAAGACAGGCTGCCCATTTCAGCAGGCATTTCAGTAATTTGATTATGAGTTGCCGTAATGACGATAAGACTTGTACATGAGCCGAGCTCTCCAGGTAAAGTATAAAGCATGTTGTCATCCACATGAAGGAATTGTAAGCTCCTAAGAAGACCAACAGAAGAAGGTAAGTAGGACAATTCATTTTGACAAGCCTTTAGTTCCACCAGACGATCCAAGCGACCAACTGCTCGAAGGTGATCTAAATGATTGTCATCTACGTGAAGAATTGCTAACTTTAAACAGCAACTTAATGAATCTGGAAGTTCCTAAAATAACAAAAATTAAATTGTCATATTTAAAAACCTTTTTTTAACAGTAGCTTCAAAGAATTAAAGTAATTTAACAAAAAAGTTAATTAAAAAATTCAAAGCACATCCTTAGAAAAATAACATTTTGAAAATATGTCTTATGTTTTATTCTATGAAAGCCTATTAATTTTTCAAGAATTAAAAATGATGTATATACAGTATAAATATAATCAAAAGGTAACAGTTTTTATTACCATAAACTTTTTTACTAACCTCCAATTCATTTCTGGTCAAATAAAGATGGGTAAGGCTTTTACAGTTGCCAATGTCAGAATCTATTTCACTAATTCGATTTTTTGAAGCATCTAAGAAGGAAAGATGTGTCAGTTTTCCAATTTCAGGAGGAATTCGCTTTACCCTGTTATTGTCTATCCAGAGATCAGTCAAACTTGTAAGATGCCCAACTACTTCAGGCTAAGAACAATAATTATATACTATAGTAATATATATATTATATATACTATATATATATATGCTTATATGATATTGATTATAAGTATACCTTATATATTATATATATATATATATAATATATCTATATATATAGTATATATATTATTTAAATAATTTTTTTTATATTTTAATTTAAAATGTTTTCTTTCAAGGGGTTATTTGGAGGTTCAGTACAATTTTTTTCAAGTTACAAGTAACACTACAAGTACTCTAAAATTGTTCAATATCAAAGTTGACAAGTTCAAGTACATTGTTTCAAGTACAAGTACATTACAAGTACATTTACAGTATCCAACCGCCCTTTCTGTAACTACTTTATGAAAATCATTAATACATCATCTAAATACGCCAACTGAAGAATTACCTATGATATATATATATATATATAATATATATATATACATATAATAATATATCCCATCATCATCATCATCATCATCAACATTGCTTATCTCCCCAAGACTGAGGCAAAGTGGCGTAACAGATATACCGGAAAACAATAGTAGAAGAATATGGAGCAAGTAGAAAAGAAGCCAGCCTTACCGACCCCTTTATACCAATTACTGAGAAAAACTAGTCGCAGTCAGAAAATCCACCCTAGAGAGCTTCACGGGAACCGCGATTGACCCTCAACTATGATTATTCAGTCAATGTGGGGTTCATTATTCTGCCAGGTGGAGCCACAACCATACCCTCATCACAAAACCCACGCATTCACTCCTGTTATGCACCCTTTCTTCCTCGCCTCTGCCAAACCACATTCTCTCTCTTCCAGGCATTCCGTTTCTGACTCATTCCTTTTTACTTATGTCTCCATCCGGTCATTCCCAACACAACTACCACTATACAATCCGTAACCGACGTCTGTCATATCCATCCGTTCACAGACCAAAACCAAATCTACAACGTACTTTCAATTTATTCTCTCATTTACCCCAATCTCCACAGCAAAACAACTTCTAATATGTTCATTCCTTCATATTTTCATTTCTTTCACCCCTAACACGCACGTAAGGATTGTCATCTGAAACACATTGTAGTTTTAGATCTATAACCTCTTATTCCAGACCATAGCACTACTATAACTTAACACGGGTAACAACATACCCTTCATGTAAGACCCTAGCGCACTCAACACTTAGTCCCTTTACATCACCCAAACGATTTAATGCACCAGCCACCTTAGTGCCAATCACAATTTTCCTACTACACCTCTGCATACATACCGCTCCCTTTTTCATTCAACATATATCCTAAATATTTAATTCAGACACTTTTTCCAGCTGCTCACCAATCTAACATTAACTTCACAACGATGTCTGTCCTCCCTCACAACCATAACTTACTCTTATCAGTTTTACTTTTTCAAACCCCTTTCTTTTACACACCACTACCAATCTCTCTACATGTCCTCTCAAACTCTCTTCAGGATTCAGCCACACAAAACCAATCATCCTCACTATAATAGTATGGGAATCCTCACTCTCAGTACATTCTCCCACATATCCTAACTCTATCCCTTGTCGAACCCCTACCTATAATTCTTTCATAACCAATCCATATACAAATTGAATTGCCAAGGAGACATCCCACATCCCTGTCTCACTCCGCATTAATATTAAACCAATCATCACTTTCGAACTCTATTTATTCTTAACAAACGCTTCACTAATCGTCATACATACTTTTAGAAATTGCCATTAAGAAGCTTACCACCAGCACCACTATCACTAACACCTTGCATAGATTCCCTAATTAATCCGTATTATAGCCTGTTGCAATCCATAATCTAAATACAATTTATCTTTTCCTCCCTCATTGATCCCAATCATCTGTTCAATCGTCAGATTGATCCCACCACATCCTCTCGACCACTTCTAAACGCACCTTATTCTTCCGCAAATTAGTTCTTCACTCATATTCACTATTCGACGGCACTCTTCGACCAAAATATCAACATAAATCTTTTCCTGACAACACTCAATAAACTAACCCCTATAATTCCTTAAGTTACCTTTTGTCCCATTACCCTTATATAATAGTACTATTATTGACCTCCTCCAATCCCTCGGAAACTATACCTCCCATAAACGTTTTGTTATACAACTTCCAACTCAATGAATCACCATCTCGTCTATATATATATAATTATATACTATATTATATATATATATATATATATACTATATATATTATATTATATATATATTATATTAACTATATATATATATACTATATATAGGTATATTATATATAATATATATTTATAGGCCTATTAATATGGGTCTTTATGAGCGTGAATCTAAAGAGAAGTTGAGAGATTGGTAGAAAGATTGAGAGGTAGTGTAAAGGATGGGATTTGAAATTAACGAGATAAGAGTAAGGTATGGTTATGAGTAGAGGACCAGTCCCTCGGTGTGAAGCTTATGCTAAGATGTGAGCAGCTGGAACAAGTGGATGAGTTTAAAATATTTAGGATACTTATGTTGGACGAAAAGGGAAACGGATGATGCCGACATGTAGTAGGTATTGTGAGATTGCAGAAGGAGGGCCGGTGCAATTAAATACCTTGGTGGGAGTAAAGAGACTAAAGTTCTTGAGTGCGCTAGTGTCTTGGTGATGGTAAGTAGTTACTGATGTTAATGGTTATATAGTAAGACTATGTGTCTGGAATACGCGAGGTATAGATCTAAAGTACATGTGTTCAGATGGACAATCTTAGGGCGTGATGTAGGTGTGAGAAGAATTGATAAAATGAAGGATGAACGTATTACAGAGTTGCATGGTATGAAAATAATGATACATAAAATGAGAATAAAAATGAAAGTATGTTAGAATGGTTGGTCAGGTAGGAAAAGAATGATAGTAGTCGGTTGAGTTAGCGAGTTAGTGATGTGAGGTGTTCGGAGAATCGACTGACTGGGAGACTGAAGAAAAGTGAGATTGAGTCAGCAAAAGAATGTATGAAGGATGAGGAATGTGAGTTTGACAGGGGCGAGAAAAAAGTGCATAATAGGAGTAAATGGGCAGGGTTTGTGTGAGGTGTATGCGTTGTGGCCCAACCTGCCAAGAGATGAACCACATTGGCGAATACCTTACGTGACGGGAGTCCGTCGCAGGTCCATGAAGCTCAAGGGTGGGATTTTCTGTGCGGCGAGTTACCACTAATAGGTATAAAGGGGGTAGTAAGGCTAGGCTTTCTTTTCGACTTGTGTCATATTCTTCTACTACTTTTCTGTTTTGTACATTGATTACGCAATCTGACCCCCAGTCCTTGGGGGAATCTTAAGAGGTGGTTGATGATGCATGTGATGATGAATATATATACTATATATTTATATATATAATATAATATATATATATATATTATATAGTATATATATATACTATACATATATAATACTATATATTATATATATATAGCTATATATAAATATATGACATATGTATACATTCATAAATGGAATTTATTTAAATACATTTTTATTTCAATAAATAATATCCATACGTAGGAAAATGATAAAAAGAAAATTAACAAATATTGGCAAAGTTAAAATGCCAAAGACTTGCACTTACAAATGCAGCAAGTTACCAAGTACAAAAGGTCAAGTACAAGGGTACAAGTACAAGTACAGTGTTTTAGAAAATGCACAGCTACAAGTACAATACCAATAGTATACAAGTACAATAATTACAAGTACAGTTACAAGTACAAGTACAAGTACTTGTACTGAACCAACCCATATATACTATATAATTATATATATATATATATATATATTATATATTAATTATATATATATATATATATAATTAGTATTTATAATATATTAATATATCATTTATATATAATATATATATTATCATATAATATTATCATAGTGTAGTTATCTTCTTAATTCTTGTTCGCTCCACTACACGCGGTTTCAGTTGACGCTCTTTTTCAAGTCTCATTGTAATGACTTCCATTTTCACTTGCAGACTTAAATTCAGACAGTACGACTCACTGTGGTTTGCTGTTGGAAGTCGCCTCTTTCACCACCAGGGAGCATTATATGTTCGCTGTTTGTAGTGCAGAGCGTAGGTGAATCAGAACACACAAGTTGTCTATAACCCGTTTTTAATATTTATCTTCTTTTTAGCTAAGAGTGTTTAAGTATAACCGCTATTGGCTTTCTTGGATATTCTTAATTAAATTTACAAATTCAGCATATCTTATTTAACAAATGTCGATCCTTTCAAAATCAAGTGCATTAAATTCTAAATTTACAAATTATAATTTCTTCTCGTGACCTGCCAACTGGACGTAAGTTTCAATGTTTACAAAACGAAAACCAATCAGCCTTATTTTTAAAAAATCCGCCAAGAAACAAACTCAAAAAAAAGCTTTACAATACTGGCTGAAGAAATAAATATGTCAACCATAAAGCTATAATTGATTCAAGAACGAGCGATGATGGTGATCGTTGCGATTTGGAGGGTTGTTGTAATAACAGCGTTTATGGAGGCTATTCATTCGAAGGATTGGCAGGAGTTGCCAGTAATAGTACCTTATATAAGGAGTAAGCGAGATAAGGGGAACTGTAGAAGAACATCTATAGGGAATTTAAAGTTTATTGAGGATGTTCGTTGGGAACGCGTAGTATGCTGTGTATTTTGCAGTCGAAAGAGTGCGTGCGAGTGACTGAAGGCACTGATGGTAGAAAGAAACAAGTGCGTTTAGGCAGTGATTAGAGGATGTGTGGATCAAAGCTTTACATTGAAACAAATTGATTGAGAAATGATGGAGAAAGAAGAAATAAACTTGTATTTAGGTTTGATGATTTGCAAACAGGGTATGATAGAGTTAATAGGAAGCTTTATGGGCAAGCGTGTTTATTTGATATATGTCGTCAGGTGGTAGGCTTCTGAGATTCGAATCAAAAAGTATGTATGACGATAGTGAAGCGCTTGTAAGAATAAATGGTGTCAATGGTGATTATTTTAGGATTAATAGCGGAGTGGACAGGGTATGTTGTATGTCTCCTTGGTTATTCCAAATTTGTATATGGATGGGGTTATGAAAGAATTCGAGTGGGGATGGCAGGAAAATGGTGGTAGAATGATGGAGAATGAGAATTGAGTGGAGAGTGCCCTACCTATTATATGGCGATGATTTGGTTTTGTGTGCCGAATCTGAAGAAAGATTTGAGAGGATTGGTAGGCGAGAGATTTGGCAGCAGGTGTGTAAAGGACGGGCTTGAAAGTAAACGTGGATAGAGTAAGGTTATGGTTAGTGAGTTGAGGCACAGCCTCCATTGTGAGTTATGTTAAGATGGGGAGGACATCTGAGAACAAGATAGTCTAGTTTAAATATTTAGCACGTATTGTGGATGAGAAGCGGAACGGACGAATGCATTTAGATGTAGTTAGGAAAGTTGTGAATGGCAGGAAGGGGCTGGTGCAATTAAATCGTTGAAGTGACAATGTAAAGGGACTAAAGTCTTGAGTGTGCTCAGAGTCTGTCATGAGGGTATGTTGTTACCTGTGTTATTGTTAGTAGTGAGACTATGGATCTGGAATAAGAAGTATAGATCTAAAGTTCATGATGTTCAGATGGACAATCTTAGGGGACTAAGGTTGCTAGGTGTGAGAAGAATGATATAAAATGGAGGAATGAGACTTTATTAAGAGTGTGATGTGGTGTGAAGATAGAAGGGATAAATGAGGAATAAACGAAAGTATGTTGAGATGTTTGTCTCTACGAAAGCGATAATGAATGATAGTCGTTTGAGTTAGGGATGATATAGTGAGGTGAGTGTGTGGAACCGACGGTTGTAGACCGAAGGAAAAAGTGGATTGAGTCAGTAAATGATGTTGAAGGAAGAAATGTGAGTTTGTAGAGGCGAGTAAAGGCGGAGTGAATGGCGGGGATTGTATCAAGGGGGGTGCATGGATTGCTGGCCCGACTGCGGCCAAGGATGAACCCTTACAACTGACGATTTTCATAGTTGAGGGTCCATCGCTGTCCCATGGAGCTTTAGGGTGGATTTTTCTGATGCGACGAGTTCTCACACTAATTAATGGTACAGAGGCGGCGGTAAGGCTGGGTCTTTAAGAACTTTTGTCATGTTCTTCTACTGCTTTCTTTTCCGATGCTCGTCACGCACCTAACTCCCATTCTTGGGAAAATAGACAGGAAGATTAAAAGAAGAAGAATATATTAATAAAGTATATATATAATATTATAATAATATAATATATATATATTATATACTATATATATATAATAATATATATATTTATATATATATTATATATATATATATATATATATATATATTATATATATACTTATAAATAATAGTATAATATTATATATATATATAAATTACTATAGTTATATATATTATCATATATATATATATATACTTATATATAGTATAATATATACTTATAATTATACTTATATTTATAATATATATTATATATATATATATATATATTATATTATATATATATATAATATATATATAGATATATGATATAATCTTTCTTTCTGTTTCCTCTCCCGGAAGGAGTCTTCATCCTGTCAATAGGCCGCGCAACGACATCTTTCTCCCAGACGTCCCTCTCCTGCACTATTACTCTTCTCTTCAGCGCTCTCTATTGGTAGCTGACATCTTTCCAGAGAGTCCTCCACTTGATTCCGCCCATCTCTTCTTCGGTCTTCCCCTTGGTCTTCTGCCTCTGGCGGTCCGATCCCATCCCTCTCTTTTCGGGCATTCTCTCGCTGCTCCATCTCTCACCAGATGTCCCCACAATCTCAATTCCCCACATCCAATCTCCAGTGTCATCTCTTCCACCCTTACGCTATCTCTAAATAATTCATTCCTATATCTGTCTCTCCGACTGCTTTCCAATCATAGATTCTTAATATCCTCATCTCCCCCGCTTGTATTTACTCTCTCTCTTCTCGTTGTTGTCATGTTTCCCGCGTTCCGCGCTCCGTACAGCAGTGTGGGAGTCAGTATGCTGTTAAAAATCACTTTTTTAACCTCTATTCAGAGTTAGGAAATAGCTTAGACAGTGAGTTTTAATCAGTGTGTATGTGTTTGTTTGCAGGGGAAATATATTTTGGAGCGCGTCATTGGTCCTCCCGAGTCCTGCAATGTTTCGCCGTTCCGTCAGACGGTCGAGTATCGCGACTTTGTGCAAACGAGAGGTGTTCCTCGAGGGCAGCGAATCATTTCCCATTCTGCACCGTGGCCACGTGATAAGGAGCGGCATTTGCCCCATCGGAATCGGGGTAGCCCCGTCGTTCCCCGGCCTGCCCGTTTAAATAATAGGTGTGAGGAACAGGTTTCTCCACAGTTGATTGTTGCAGAGGGTGTTTTGCGCTCGTTTCGCGATTGGAAGTGAGTGGAAGAGGACGCAGGGGTGCGGGAGAGGCATTGGCGGGACGAGGGAGAGCGTTCCAGTACTATCTGATTTCTTGCAAATGATGAAAGTAGGAGATCCCACCAACTGCCTTTCCAGAGAGCAGATAGCGGAAATGTACGAGCGTTGGAGATCGAACACGTTGGGCCACTAGATGCTGTTTGGTAACGGTGTGGCCAAGATTTAAAGTTGTTCTTGTTCCTTTAACAAGGATACCGATTTTTTTTTTTTATTATTATTATTTACTGGTACTTTAAAAAATTGGAAAAAAACAAGTATCTAAATAAAAAAAGGTGCATCTTACCAACTATATACGCCCTGAAAATTTCACATTGATTGAATGAGTAGAAAAAAAAAATGAAAATTTAATAATTAATTAGTTTTAATTAAAGGCCTATTTGGTGTGTTACAAACCTTCAATGTAGAGAGTTTTTCTGGTTCTTTAACTGTTTGCTTTTTAGTGTTAATTATTGCAATGTCAATATGTTAAAACATCTGCCACACAGAGAGATGTTTTTAAAGTAAAAATGTTAGGTTTTCCCTTTTCTAAACAATATCAAATGAAAAAATAAGTTATCGGTTTGTTTGTGTTTAGTGATTTTTTTCTGCAAATGTTGAAAAAAATAAATGTATTAAACCTTTTTAAGAAAAAAATTGCCAAAAACCGATAAACCAATAACTTTTTTCTTCCTTTGATCTTTAAAAGATGATTAAACATAACATTTTAACTTAGAGCATAGGTGAGACCAGTTAGTCATGGATTCCTTCTCTATTTTCTTAATTAATCTCTAAATATAACTTACTTTACACTTTCAGTCTTAATGGTGTGGTCTGCGCCTATATAAAGATAAATACTCCTGTAATACTCCTCTAAAATCTTC
>JABUQX010079486.1:0-5000 GCA_015478945.1 Trachelipus rathkii
AGAGAGAGATATTATAGTGAAGTGCAAGCAGGGATGTGTTATGTCTCCCTGGTATATTTAATATGTATATGGTGGGGTTTTGAAAGAAATTAAGAGGTGAGGTTGAGCCAGGGGGAAGGTGTTAGAAGTGATGGATGAAATGGCAGAGAGTGGATGGGTGCCGCTGTTTAATGTGTGTGGATGATTTAGTTTTTGTGTGGTGAATCTTGAAGAGAGTTTAGAAAATTGTAGAGGGGTTTTTAGGTAAAGAATGTAAAAGGAGGGGGTTTGAAAAGTAAATGTAGAGTAAGGAGTAAGTTACAGTAGTAAGTGAGGAGAGTTCCGTCTGAGCCATGTGAAAATTTATATAGATCGTAGAAGCGAACTGGAAACAAGTATCCCCGTGAGTGTTTGAAATTTTTTTAGGATGATATGTTGAATGAAAGGGGACGGGATGTGGACTAGGAATGTAGTAGAAAGTTGTAAATGTTAGGAAGGGTTTGTGGCTGTGCGATAATTGAAATCCTGTGGTTTGGTGTTGGTGAGAGGGACTTAAGTCTATTAGTTGCTAGTGGTTTTTTGCGCGAGGGTATTGTTGTTACCTGTGTTAATTTATGTAGTGAAACATATCGGTTTGGAATGAAGGAGTTATTAATTTTCGTAAGATATCGGTGTTAAGATGACATGCTTAGTGGGCGTGTTGGGTGTGAGAATGAATTGAAAAAGATGAATAATGAACGTATAGGGAAGTTGTGTGGTGTGAAGAAAGGCGTAAATGAGAGAAAAAACGAGAGTACATTGAGATGGTTTTGTCATGTAGAAAGGATGGAATAATTTGTCGGTTGGTTAAGCGGATGTATAATAACCGACCAGCTGGGAGACTGAAGAACAGTGGATCGAGTCAGTAAGGAATGCCTGAAGGAGAGGAATGGTAGTTTGACACAGGCGAGAAGAAAGGCGCCATAAGCAGTTTAGTGAATTTCGGGTTTTGTTGAGGGGGTATTGGTTGTGGGCTTTGCCCAGGGGATGAACCCCAACATTGCGACGAGATGTACCACAGTGAGGGTCCATCGCAGTCCGTGAAACCTCAGGGTGGATATTTCTGATCGCGACGAGTTCTCACTTGGGGTATAAAGGGGAGGGTAAAGGAAGGGCTTTCTTTTCGACTTGCGTCATGTTCTTCTACTACTTTTCTGTTCCGGTGTATGCTACGCCCCTCACCCCCAATCTGGGGTATATATATATATATATATATATATATATATATATATATCAATATTATATATATAGTATATATATATATATATATATATATATATATATATTGATAAATATTATATATATAGTAGCTAGTTATATATATATATATATATAGTATATATAATTATATAGTATATATATATAGTTGTGATAGGTGTAGATCTGTATTTCCTGCATGAATCATAGTGTCATATATATATATATGATATGTATTATTATAGTGTGGAAAGGGATAGGTGGTGGGCACGAAAATCTAATTTTTTTTAATTTTTGGGGGTGGGCGACTAAAAAAAGATTGGGAACCACTGGACTCTATTCAACTTGCTTGATATATCTCCTCAGATGGTCAAACGCAATAGTTTACAAAATTCCACCGGAGCTGAGGGAAATTCCCAAGCCAGAGCCAATTTTAAGGACCGACATGCCCCAATATACAGCGTTTGAAAGTGTGCAAGTCAAAGGTAGTTGAGATAATAAAAAAAGAGAGTGTCTTCCGGATTTTATCAGAGACTGTGTAGAAAGGCGTGTCGAACGAGTCCTTCTCATATTGCTATTATTAGAGTTCAGTTTAAAGAGCTATATGTTTAGTATGTGATATATGTTGGATTCATTTATTATAGGGAAATTATGATGTGATGCCGTCTCGTAGATTACAGAAAGAGACTGGAAAGAGTTAGGAGTAATGAAGGGTAGAAGTCTTCGTCATAGGAGTGGATAGGTAATGAAGTAACAAAAAGGTCATCAATGAAAAGTAGAAAAAGATTTGGAGATAGGACAGAACCCTGAGGAACACCACTATTATTAAAAGTTTTAATAATATGAAGTAATGAATAACAAAAAGGTCATCAATGAAAAATAGAAACAGAGTTCGGGATAGAACAGAACCTTGAGGAACACCACTATTCTTAAAAGTTTTAGAGGATGAAATGCGGCTGTCCTCAACAGATGCTATAGAACGACTAGAAGAGAAGAACCACAGAGAGAAGAATAATAATTACCGAAAGAGGAAAGTTTAGAAATCAAAGTTTTGTTGTGCCAGACTCTATCGAAGACTTTCGATATGCCTTGCGCTACAGCAGTCACTGAAATGCCGAAGATCAGATCACCAAGAGTCAAGGAAAAGAGAAAGGTCACTAGTAGAGCATATCTGTAATCTAGCCGCTACCGTTGCTCAATCGGCAGAGTGACAGGGTCGCATGACAAGGGCCCGGGTTTGATCCCTAGTCCGGATCCTAGGTAGAAATTTTCAAATCTTCCTCTTAAGGATAGATTTGAAAGCTTTAAAAAGAACGGAGGTTAAAGTGATAGAACGATAGTTAGAATATTAAGAGGTCCCCCTTTTTAGGCACTGGCTGGAAAAAGAGGGGGTCCTCCCTTTTTAGACACTGGCTGGAAAAAGAGGGGGTCCTCCCTTTTTAAACACTGGCTGGAAAAAAGAGGGAGTCCCCCTTTTTAGACACTGACAGGAAAAAGGAGGAGGTCCTCCCTTTTTAGGAACTGGCAGGAAAAAGGGGATTCTCCTTTTTTAGGCACTGGCTGAAAAAAGATGAGGTCCCCCCTTTTTAGTCACTGGCTGGAAAAAGAGGGGGGTCCCTCCTTTTTAGGCACTGGCTGGAAAAAGAGGAGGTCCCCCATTTTTAGGAGCTGGCTGGAAAAAAGAGGGAGTCCCCCTTTTTAGACACTGACAGGAAAAAGAGGAGGTCCTCCCTTTTTAGGCACTGGCTGGAAAAAGATGAGGTCCCCTTTATAGGCAATAGCTGGAAAAAGAGGAGGTCCCCCCCCTTTATGCACTGGCTGGATGCCGCAAGTTTCCAGCAGGAATAAAAAGTCAAAGTGCAAACACAAATCGAAATTATTTACCAATTAATATACTACTTAAACACTATGTTTTTATGTATGACATGTATATATTTTAAGGAATCGTACTTCTATACATTTCTACCACGAGTTGCCACTAAATATAAATATAAATATAATTTTATATATTATATATATATATATTATATATATATATATATAATATATAATATATATACTATATATATATATATATATATATATATATATATAATATATTTTATATATATAATTATATATAATATATATATATAATATATATATATATATAATATATTATATATATATATATTATAATATATATATATCTATATATATATAAATATAATATATATATATATATATTATATATATTATATTTATAATTATATTATATATATATATTTTAAAATAGATATATATTATATATATATATATATATATATAATATATATATATATATATATATATATATATATATATATATAATATATATATATTAATATATATATATATAGATTACGATTGAATTGTAAAATTCAAATACAATTTATTTAATTAATATTAAGCTTTCAATGTATTACTGTAAGTCTAATTGAACTAAATTAAAGAAATTGAATTTATATATATTATTATATATAATATTATATATTATATATATATATATATATAGTATATATATATATATATAATATATCATTATATAGTATTATATAATATATATATATATAGTATATATATATAGTATATATATTTCAGTGGCGACCCAGAACTTTTTACTCTGCGTGCTCTCTCTCTCGTCTCTCTCTCTCTCTAGGTCTCTCTCTCTCCGGTGTGGTTTGTGTGTGATGTTCGATGTGTGGCCTTTTCTCGATTTTCGGTCTTCGTCATCCGTCTCTTGATGTGTCTCATTGTATCTTCTGCCGTTTCTTCTATTTAATATAATATATAGTATATATATATTGATATATATAATATATATATATATATATTGAGTAGTCATAGGTATTATATATATTATACATCCTCAGAGTTAGTCACGATCATGACTATAGTGTGTAGACCAGGTCTATACTTAGAATGAGAGTAGTCAATATAGTATAATGTTGACAAGGTTGTCACCGACCACTCACGGCAGACAAGCCTATTCAAGAGGGAGGGTATTGCACACAACAGTTTATTCATCAACATAACAGCAAACTACTCAAGATGGAGCACAGACCCAGCCATTTAAAGTGAGTAGAGGATTAAATTAAAGCAGGAAACACAGAAGATGGAGAGACAATTTCTTTCTAACAGAACAAGAAGGTGGGCAGGAAAGAAGGAACAGCCCAGGCGAACTAAGCCCTGGAGTTACCAATACAACACAATACTCATGCGCCGACACAGCACCCCCTTTTGCTACGAGGGCGTCCGTAAAGGTGTGGTACGCGAGTGATAAGTCCCTCGAGCACCTGCCGCTGCGGTAACTATAGAAAAGAAGATAAAGCACCAACATCGCGCCGCAAAGATAGAGGGTCAAGACGGAAATTGGAAAATACAGAACAGTTATAAGCCTTTTGGCCTTTGACTCGACCCTTATCAAAGCCGGGTGACAGACTCAGAGCCCCCCAGATATTGAAGAACAAGGTAACTCCATACAGAGGGGCGAAATGAGACCCTTGTAAACTGGATGGCAGACTGAGAAGAGAAAAAAAAGTCGTTCGCGGACTTAGAACAGAACTGCGCCCAGTGTAGTCTTTGGAGGCGCCCTAGCAACCGTTGTGAATGTGAGGTTTCCAAGAACATTTTTTTGTTTTAGGTTGGTAAGGCAGTGCGGAGGGATGTTATATATTGTCAACAGGTGAGAGACGAGAGACCGTCGAAAGAGATAGGAAAGTTAGTAGGTGTCTTAGAGAGGGAGAATTTGTAGAAGTTGGGTTTTT
>JABUQX010079486.1:10000-36023 GCA_015478945.1 Trachelipus rathkii
GAGAGAGAGAAGAAGAAGAGAGAGAGAGAGAGAGAGAGAGAGAGGGGAGGAGCACTAGCATTGTAGCATTGAGCACTTTGCGTGTTGAGTACACCCCATGACACTCCAGTGTTCAATGGGTCACCCCTCTTGCGCTCATCATATCGACATTGTTCTTACATAGGAGTAGACTCTTCCTATCACATACAGATTATAATACACTATTACTATACAGACAACTTTTTTTTTCATATATCCCTGTGTATGGTAGAGAAAGGGTTCCAAAAGCGTATGTTCTTGGTGTCGTAGGAGGCTGCTAAAGGGACAGTGGTAGTTGGGTTGGGAAACCACTAACACTTATTTATACCCTAGGAATGCTTATGCATTCCTCAGACTTGGTTGGCGGAATTGTATGAATCGTCTAGGTACATGGAATGTTAGAGGAATAAATGGTGAGGAGAAGAGGAGAGAGGTGATGGATGCATTTAGAAAAGGTAAATTTGATTTGCTTGTTGAGACAGAAAAAAATGAAAAGAAGTGGTGAAGACGAGTGGTGTGAGATAAAATGTGTGTGCGCTGGAGTGGAGAGAAATGAGAGGGGAAGAGAAGTTGCGACTCTGATGAACGACCTGTGGCACAGAGTTATGGTAGATTTTGTTTGTGTGAGTACTAGAATTCTAATCGTTAAATTTAAGTTTAAGAAGGTCAAGGCATGTGTGTGTTTGTAACATATGGTCCATTTGAGGGTGATGATGATGAGAGTGTGGCTTTCTGGGATAATGTGAATGATATTTGGTTGGAGTGAGTAGGGGTTTCAGATTGATTGTATTGGGCGACATAAATGGTTGGATAGGAGATCGAAAAAGGGATGGTATAACTGGTGCCTTTGGGGTTGCGGGAGAAAATGAGAATGGTAAGGAAGGTGATTGATTTCTTTGAGGATAAAAGTAAGTGTGTAAGTAAGTAATACATTCTTCGAGCTCAAGATTATTCATAAGTATGTAAGAGTTGGGGTAAATAGAGATGGTATCGAAGTAAAAAGTATGATTGATTTTGTGTTGTTGAAGAAGATGTTCAAGTATGTGATGGACGTTAAATCAGTGAAAGGGTTGGGGATGAGAATATTATGTTTTATGAAAGAATAAGCTGGTGGGGGCATGGATGGAGAGAAAAGAGATAAAAGGAAGGAAGTGGAGAGAATTAAGAGTGAGAAGTTAAGTGAACAAGGTTATAAGAAGTATATGAGAGCACTTGCAAATAAATCAGTTGAATGTGAATAAGATGAAATTGAACAAATCTGGACACAAATGAAGGAAGCCTTTGTTAGTAGTGCATGAGAAGTATGTGGATATGCTAAAGTAAGAAGTAAGAATGTCAATAGTTAGTGGTGGAATGAAGAGGTGAAGCAAGCAGTTGAAAGTAAAAAAAAGAGGGTTGGTTGAATGTGATAAAAGCCAATGATGAGGGGTCTCCTTATATATATGAAATATATAAGGAGGAAAAAAAGGAATACTAAATGTCTAAAGGAAGACTAAAAAGAGGTAAATAAACAATTTGGAAGGAGGATGAAAGTGGGAACTAACAAGAGAATAGGAAGCTCTTCTGGAAGAAAGCGAGAAAGGTTAAGAAAGTGAATAAGGAGAATCTTCAATAGAATAATGAATAGGAATGGTACTTTGGTGAATGATGAAAAATAGATGCGAGTGTGGAGGGAACACTTCGAAAATCTGCGTAACATTGGCAGTAATGAAGAGGTGTAAGTGAACGTGTATGTGGGCTTGATAGTGTAAGAAGAAATAGGACTTTTTTGGGATGAGGTAATTCGTAGGGAGGAGGTAATAGGTAGAGCGAGAAAGATGAATAATGCTAAATCCGCAGGTATAGATGGAATTACTATTGAGATGATCAAGAATGGAGGTAAGATTGTGAGTGACTGGATATTGAAGTTGTGTAACAAAGCGTTTATGGAGGGTATAGTTCCGAAGGATTGGAGGAGAACAATGATAGTAGCCTTATTATATAAGGGTAAGGGAGATAAGGGGAACTGCAGGAACTATAGGTCAATTAATTTATTGAGTGTTGTAGGGAAAATAGATGCTGGTATTTTGTATTATAGAGTGCTTCTAGTGACTGAGGAACTGTTTCGAAGAACAAGGTGCATTTAGAATGGTAGAGGTCATGTAAGTCAAATCTTCACATTGATACAAATGAGTGACAAAATGACAGAGAAGAAAAATAAAGTTTATTTAGGTTTTATGGACTTGAAACAGGCTTATTGCTGGATTAATTAGGAAGTTCTGTGGCAGTTGTCAGTGGCATATGGCGTTGGTGAGAGTCTTCTGAATGGAGTCAAAAGTATGTTTGTCGATAGTGAAGCGTGTGTAAAAATAAATAGAGCTGAAAGTGAATGGTCTAATAATAATAACGGAGTGAGGCAGGAATGTATTAGGTCTTCTTGGCTATTTAAATTTTATATATGGATGGGGTGATGAAAGAAATAGATGTATGGGTGGCAGGGAAAAGTGTTATAATGATGGAGAATGGAAGAGAGTGTATTTGGTTTTGACTTACGTCATGCTCTTCGTTTTTACTATCCTATTTCCGTGTCAATTACGCACCTTATCTCACGTCTGTGGTAAGTGAAAGAAGGATAACGATATATATATATATATATATATAAATATATATATATATATAGTATAATAGTATTAAATATTATATATATATATATATATATATATATATATATATATATATACTATTATATATTATACATATATATTATATAATATATATATATATATAATATATATATATTATGGAAGCTAAAGGGAGACGGTTAACATGGGATTACCAGTCAGCAGAATAGGAAACAAGTTTCTTTCTCGTTAAACTTTTCCTATTCATTATATATATATATATATAAGTATATATATAAATATATATATATATATATATATATATATATATATATATTAAATGTATTATCTATAGAATTTAAAATATAATATATATCTATTTGTATATATATATATATTAATATTATATCATATATATATAAGAGGCCCTTTTGTAATTTTCATCACACGAACATTTATTATTTTTAAATAAAAGAATTTATGGATTCCGGACAAGTTTTTTTTTAACTTTTAGTGTGAAGCTCAAAATGATGAAAATATACAAAAAAAAAAAAAAATTTAAAAAAAAAAAAAAAAAAAAAAAAAAAAAAAAAAAAAAAAAAAAAAAAAAAAAAAAAAAAAAAAAAAAAAAAAAAAAAAAATATATAAAAAATAAAATAAATAAAAGAAAGGAATAAATTTTTGGAATCCTTGTAAAATTTTGGTTAGGAAAATGTAAAAAAAAAAAAAAAAAATTGGCTTTTTTTTTGGGGGGGCTCGAGCCGGCCGGGGACATAGTATATATATATTATATATATATATATCATATATAATAAAGATATATATATATATATATATATATATATATATATATTATATATATATATATATATATATATATTATTTGTAAAGGTATTACACGGCAATGTAGGGGGCTCGAGCCGACGGGGAACACAGGGGGGGACGTTTTCCATACCCCGCAGGGGAGGGGCGGAGGAACCCCCGCGACACCCAAATACCAAAGAGCGGGGGTTCCGGAGACCCTCCCCGGAGGGGGGGAAATAGTCCAACCCCGTAGTTCCCCGGAAGGCCGAGAGACCCCAACTCCTGCCATCGGTGCGGTATACCCTTGGGGTATTCTTTAGTTAAAAAAAACAAAAACAAAATTTACTAGAAAGTCTATTTATTTTAACGAGTAACGTATAAAAAGTCTCTAAATAGGCTTTCTACTCATATTACTATAATTATTAACAATAATTTTTTTTTTTTTTTTTTTTTACATTTTCTTAACTAAAATTTTATGTAGCTATTGTTAGTATTTTTTTTTTTTTTTTTTTTTTTTTTTTTTTTTTACTCACTAAAATTGTTACTAGCATTCCAGCAATTGTATTCTTTTTACCCGGCCAGTAGCATGATGGATGTGGCTCCTTCTAGCAGGCTGAACCCAATTTATTTATTATTATAAGGGTAATTTTTTTCTCTCAATAAAATGTTCAAAGAATTGTTTTTTCTTTAATTGTTTGACTTAGGCTCTTATACCAATGTTGACTCTTGATCTGAGTCAGGATATGACTTCATTTTTTTACTTAAGTTAAGCCAAATTTTTTGTTTCGAAACATTCATTTTTGTCAGAAAATAATTAAATGTCGTGATGAAGTAAAAAAGGTCCTATATATTACATGATATATATATAGTATATATATATATATATATATTTATACCTAATGATATAGTATATATTCTATATATATATATATATATATCATAGTATATATATATATATATATATATATATATATATATATATATATTATATTATAGTAATTATATAATATGATATATATATATATGAAATAAAAATAATACCGTATTTCTTATTCATACAGCAATAGCGCAAAAATCAAAAATTTGAAACTCCTACAGTATTTAAAATGTTTCATATTTTTATACATGCTGCAACATCCACATTTAAATAATTGAGATACGGATATTTAAAAATCGGTAATTGGCGGATGAGGAATATCTTCAACTATATATCACTAATATATATTTATAATATATTATAAATATATATTTAGATATAATATATATATATATAGTATATATTATATAATAATATAATATATAATATATATATATAGTATATATATTATAGGTGTGTGTGTGTGTGTACTTCAGTATATAAAACATCTGGAAATACTGTTTTAGCCTCTTCGAAAACATGCAACAACATGTTCTCTTCTGTTGTGGTAAACTAATTTTGTTTAGAATTATATATATATATATATATTATATATATATATATATTATGTGTATATATATATTATATATATATATATATAATATATATAACTATACGTATATATATCGTATATAATATTATATATATAATATAATATATATATATATATATATATATATACTATATATATATAATATATATATATATATAATAATATATATATATATATGACAATGCGGCTATCGGCATTTGAACTGTTCTGAAGAACCATATCCGCATAAAACGGATGTCTACATCAAAAATCCGAAACCTCAGACGTTGGAACATCCGTATTAGAATTTAAACTTTCAAAGATTCGAATAAAAGAAAACATTATTATTATTATTATTATTATTATATTATTATTATTATTATTATTATTATTATTATTATTATTATTATTATTATTATTATTATTATTATTATTTAGGAATCATTCACCCTAGGCATTTTCGTACAAACATTCAAATTGCTGTATAAAAGCCGTGCATTCTCCTTTTACTTATTAGTGAGTCAGTTACAAATTTGTGTGATCCAGTGTGGTTGCGTAACTTTCTTTTTCTAATTATTTATGCTCTTGATTCAATATTTTATTATTTATTCATTTTATTATTATTATTATTATTATTATTATTATTATTATTATTATTATTATTATTATTATTATTTATGCTCTTGATTACATATTTATTATTATTATTATTATTATTATTATTATTATTATTATTATTATTATTTTTTTTTTTTTTCTTTTTTTTTTTTTTTTTTTTGTATATTTTTTTTTTTTATTATTATTATTATTATTATTATTATTATTATTTTTATTATTATTATTATTATTATTTTATTATTATTTATATTATATTATTATTATTATTTACTTATAAATATATTCATGAGTTTCCAATTATGTTATTTTTCATTTTAATAATTTACAATTTTCATTATCTTTTCATTATTATTTTATTATTATTATTATTATTATTATTATTATTATTCCTTTTCCGAGTTTTACTGAACAAAAAACAAGAAAAATAAATACAGAAAGGGATAAAAGGGATAAAGAAACATGTTTACAACATGTAAAGAAGATATTACGAGACAAAAACAAACACATAAAGCCTCATGTAAACAAACCTAATTTTTCTCTACATATCGATAAATACCTTTTGTCGTCACACACACACACGTACACATAATATATATAATATATATATATATTATATATATATTAATAATATATAATATATAAAATATATTATATATATAAATATATTTATATTATATATTAGTATATTATATATATTTATATAAAATATATATATATATTTATATTTTTTAATATATATATATATTATTAATTATATAATAGTATAATATTATATATATACTTTTGTCTTTATACATAGTATATATATATATAATATATATATTATATATATATATATAGTTAGTGATGTATGTCATCTCCACTATAACAATTTTGACACATCCGCAACAGTAGCATTTATTTAATGCGGATCTTGCAGATGTATAAAATAATACAAATTATTATACTATTAATTTGTATTCCACTATCTGATTACTTTATTGGATATAGTGATAGTGTTAGCCAACTCACAGGGAGCGGTGCGGTGCGGTGCGGTGCGGTACGTGGTGAGTTCATTTTGGTGCAGTGCGGCACATTTATTCAAGTATTGCGGTGCTGAGCGCGGTGGGCATTGAAATATAAAGGTGCGGTGATTTGAGGTGGGCGTTGAAACTTAAAAGTACAGTGCGGTGCATGGTGTGCTTACTCTGGGCGCGCTGCGGTGCGGTGCGGTGCGATGAGTAAAATTCAGGCGCTCGACCAATCCTATAAAATTAAATCGTGAATACGATGCAGTTGTTACTCTTTGTGGAAGGTTCATCACATCATTTGTTTCACAACACAATCTTCTAAGATGTTCAAGAGTTCTTCTACCCATCTCAGTTGCTTTCTCTGTTCGCCCTTGTATTGAATAGACATCACATATCTTAGGGGGGGGGGGCTCTACTCATATAACTCTATTGGAGAAAGTGGAGTCTAGTGCTTTTCGTCTTATCAATCTATATCTTTCACAAGCTCTAATATCTTTTTCGGACACAACTGGTGTATGTATCGGAGAGGGGGGGCTGAGAGGCTGCATTTCCTCTCCCCCCTCCCCCTCCCCCGAAATATTGATAAAATAAAGGCAATGAAAATGAGTTAAAACAGGAAAAACGGTACTCAGGAAGATTTAGCCCCTCCGAAAAAAACTTTCCGCGAACTCCACTGACAGACACTGCCCTTCCGTGCTCTCCAGTGGCTTACCTCCTCCATTGAAGAGGGCTCGAGCGACTCAACTAATTTTCCTCACAGTCTCATCCGTTCTATGACCAACTTTCGGACCTCAGACTTAACCTCTATTCTCATTTTTCATCCATGTATTTCGCCGATAAAATCTGGAATATTTTACCTTGTAATTCTTTCCCCATTCATATTAAATACCTTAATGATTTTACAGTTTGAAAAACCTTGCAGCATCTCTTAAGAGTTTTAAAACTATTTTCGGGAAATATTTATAAAATTTTGAATGTAAAATCTTAACAATCCCTGTGCCCTAGATTGGCCGCCTGCTTCACTCTATACCATAATCCAGCGATATATATTATGATATATATATTAATATACTATATATATATAATATAGTATATATATATATATATATACTATATATACTATATATTTAATATATTATATATAGTATATATATAATATATTATATAGTATATATATATGTACATAAAGGATGAAGTGGAAGCAAATGTAGGTAACATTAGCCTTTATTCTTTAAGGAACAGAATATATATATATATACTATATATATATATATAGTATATAATATAGAGTATATATATATTATATATATATATATATAAATATTATATATATATATATAATATATATATATATATATAATGTATATTATATTTATATATATATATTATATATATAAATATTATATATATATTATAATATATATTATATATAATTATATAATTATAATATATTATATAATATATATAATATAGTATATATATTATATATACTAATATATATATATATATATATATATATAAATTTTGTGAACTGTGTATTTTATATATATCATATATATATCATATATATATATATTATATATATGATATATATATATATATTATATTATATTATACTATTAATATATATATATATATATATATTATATATATATATTATATATATAATATTATTTCTAAGACCATCCTCTACTTATCCTCTCCAACTCCGCTCAACCTCCACCCCCCCTAACTCTACCCTCCCTCCGAATACCGAACTTTATTAAAATTTAATTCTATCCCAATTTATTCCTTTGCCTAAAACAAAAAAAAGTACGTCCCTCCCTCCCTCCTAACACACAACACCACACGCTCGAGTGTCACCCGGATTTAGTGGTACGACTTTGGGACTTTGTTTAAATGTAATAAATGACAAAAATCATCGAATTGAAAAATATTATTAAAATAATTAATTTGTTGTTCAAGAGAAATGAGGCACATGATAAAAGTAATTATATTATATATATATATATATCACTACGGGACCCTGTATATATATAATATATATATATATTATATATCATATATATAATATTACTATATATACAGTATATATATATATAGGTAGTAATATATATATATATATATATATTATATATATAATATATATATATATTTGTATTTTAAAAAACATTCCATTAAAAAAGAAATTTCTGAAAAAAGTGCCAAATTTAGCCTTTTTCTGGCAACCTAGCCTTAACCAAACTTACCAGTCTAACATAAGTAACCTAACCTAGGTATCCAAATGAAAAAAAAACGCTAAAATCTAACAGGAGGCTTTTGAAAACTGTCAATCTGGCATTTAAAAAAAATTATACTTTGACTCCGAAACACCTCTCAGTATATATATATTATATATATATATATATATATATAATATTATATATATATAATACTATATATAATACAAAATAATAAATATATAGATATATATTATATATATAGTATATATAATATATATATATATATATGATTAATATATATATATATATATATATATATATATATAATATATATATAGATATATATATATAGTAGTATATAAACTGCCTCTCTGTGTTCAGAGGTAGTAACGAGGAAATCTTAGACAAGTGGAGAAAGAAATTACACTTGAAGAAATTGGATCAAAATGAAGTTTATCCAGGATAATGGCACAGCAAAAACTTTTTGTTTTTTACCATTTTTGTTGTTGTTGTTGCTGTTGTTGTTTTCATTGGATCATGGAAATAATCTAATTTATGAAGTCTCTAATATCCGCAGAGCAAACTAGAAAATGAGAGTCTTTAACAAATGATGTAAGATTAGTTGATCAATTTGCTCGGTTTTTAAAAGCTGCTATAAAAGAATTGAATTTCCCTATATTTACATTTTATTTATTAATTGTTATATATTATTTTAATTAAGGGAACCAGGTATAATATTCCTTACATTCTTTCTAATATATATATATATATATATATTATATATATATATATATATCCTATCTGGTTTTTTATACAAAATATATTTATATAATAAATATATATATATATATATTATATATATATATATATATATATATATATATATATATATATAATATATATATAATATATTATATATATATATATTATATAGTATATATAAAATATATATATATATATATATATATAGTATATATATATATATATATATATATATATATATATATATATTATATTGTTATTTATATATATATGTGTATATATATATACTATATAATATATATATATATATATATATATATATATATATCCTAGCCTGATTTTGTATTAATCTGTGCGTTCTTTTAAACAGAATCTTATATATTAAAAAATAAAAAGTAAAACAATTCGGAAACTTAAATAAAATTTTTTTGGACGCAGTGCCTGACCCATCTGAAATGCCTTTGGAAGGAGTGAGTAGGCGGTAAACCATCGGCATTATACAATGCCTTGTGGTTCACCTTCATCACTTATTCAAGAAAGAAGAAGAATAAGAATAGAGTTGAATGCCAAGAATTAAAAATATAAATCTGTTGAAATGTGTTATACCAGAACATACACTATACATAATATGCTTAGTATTATACAAAGGACTCAATTCTAAGTATATTATTAAACTTTATAGTTATACTTCATCCTAGAGCGTAGCCACAGGGTCTAAGGCAATAGTCAAAGGGTATAAGAGAAGAGTTGACCATGACTACAACACATTAAATTGTTAATACCACAGGTTTCTAGTTCTAAAGAAGAGGAGAAACAAAATGTTTGCACATGTTAGTATGACGAGCTCCCAAACTGTTGGGATATCTTAGCTACGAGCTCGCTGATGGATGGTCTGTAGTACATCTTTTTTGTGTTTCTAGAACAGGTTATCTGTTTGCATAATTTGCACAGATTTTTAATTTCTTAAAACTTAAAATCTATTCTAATTTCGATATTTTTTAAAGTATAAGAGAATGGAATTTAACACCATGCTACTTTCTCGCTCGCTGATGGATGGTCTGTAGTACATCTTTTTTGTGTTTCTAGAACAGGTTATCTGTTTGCATAATTTGCACAGATTTTTAATTCTTAAAACTTAAAATTCTATTCAATTTCGATATTTTTAAAGTTAAGAGAATGGAATTTAACACCATGTACTTTTAATATTATATATATACTGTATATATATATATATATATATATATATATATATATATATATATATATATATATATTATATATAATATATATTAATTAATATAATATATATATATATATACTATAATAATATATATATATATATATATATACTATATATTATATATATATATCATATATATATTATTAGTGATTGGGACGATTATTGAAATTTTGCCGATGACCCGAAATGACTATGACGATGTATAATAAATTTTTGCCGATGACGATGCCGATTAATTGAAAAGAAAAAGTAATATTTTAAAAAATTCTTTCTCTCTCCAATATATATATATATATTATATACATATATATATATAATATATATATATAGCTTATATATATATTATATATATATATATATCATATATATATATAATATATATATATAATATATATATAATATATATATATATATATATATAATATATTATATATATATTATATATATATATATATACTATACGCCTAAAAATATAATATATATATTATAATATCAACATATAGCACCAAGAATTATAATAACATAATTTTTTTTTTTGATTCTTTTTTTATTATATATAATATATTACTATATATAATATATATTATTATATATATATATATATATACTCATATAATATATAGTATATATAATAAGTTATATATATATAATATAAATATAATATTATTATATATATATATATATATAATATATATATATATAATATATATTATATAATATTATAGTAATATTATATATATATAATAATATATAATAAATCATAATTATATTAGTTATAATATATATAATATATATAATAGATTATATATATATATATATTATACAATATATAGTATTATATATTATATATATATATATATATATATATAGATATATATATAATATATATATATATTATAATATTTAGACCTGGGACTAAATTGTAAGGTTTTTAAAGTTGCAGACTTAATAGCAAACTTGGCTACCTCACTAAAGGGAATACTGATGATGTAAAAAGATTAAAAGATAAGGAGGAGCTGTAATCGTTGATGGGCTGAGCAGGTTCATTCCTTCTCTTCAACTATAATCTTTTCTCTCCTCATAATTCATGGTTTGCGTTCGTGCTTGTTCTCTGGCCATTATGGCTAGAGACAGTGCGTATCGGGGGTGGAAAAAATCCTCGTCTCCTATCCACTCTCGCTTAAATTTTTCATCAGCTAGAAATCGACAGCTCCACCGCCCTGCTAAGGTCGATACTCTTCGACGACAGCGAAGCGGGACTTTCCATCAAACGTAACAGCTGGCGATCTATTCCTCTCACTTCAGAGCTATCTCACACTGTCTTGCTGACAAATGCTTTCTTGCCTCTTGCCAATAACCACTCTCTAGCCAACTCTTCTGCTATTATCTCCTTCCTCCCTTCTCTATTATCCGATCTGATCGATTTCCTGGTTCGCGTAATTCTAAACTGAAAGAAGGCTCAAACTCTCTGGCTCTTCTATTTTCCTCTACACTCAACCCCCCTGGACGACTAATTTCTGGCACGTCTCTTCCTTATATCCATCACCTACCATCCACATTCTCCTCTCAGCCAGGCATGGTCCTCTTTATGGCCTTTATCGACCTGAGCTCGAGACACTTATCCATTGAAATCATGCGGTGCAATACTCGCCGGCCCTGATAATTCCTCCGCCCACTATCGAACTGCGACGTTAAGGCGAGGCGCGCACATTGCCACACATTCACCTGTAACAGTACTGACTGTGGCCCGGAGTGGCATTCCTCCCCGAGCTTTGAGGAAGTGTGCTTTCCGTTTTTATCCCTGCCCTCGTTCAACTTACTACCTGTCTGTGTCTCAATACTTAGCACTTTCACTTCGTAGTGATTGGAACGCTCGAACAATGTCCAACCTATTCGAAAAGGAAGTCGCTCTGATCCTTCTCTAAACTATCCGCCCTATTAGCTCCTCACTGTGATATTCTATTCTAAGATCTTTTAAGAAACCCTTCTCCAACTGTCACTTCTTAGACCATCGTGGAAAACTCATTTCGATACGCCAGTACGGCGCTGTTGCGCGCGCTCGGAGCCGTCTCACTGGCAAGATATTACTTTCCTATCTAAACCGATTTTATGCGTTTTTCCGCTCTTAGGAGACTACGCGGGAGACTTCGGACGTGTTTGTAGCGCTTGGACCATACACACAATCATTCTTGACCGAGATTATGGCCAACCGTTCACCTGCTCCCCCCAAGTCTCATCCTCTTTGGCGTTCCTCCTTTTCTTTGCTTAACTTACTGATCTCATCTTTCTTTCACATCGCTCTAATATCGGTGATGTTGATTGGGGCGACTATACTTCTTTTTCCTTTTATGCTCTGAAGTGTCTTCTCTCACTGGTGGTGTTCTTCAGGTTCTGTCTTATCTCTCTACTCATTACCCTACTTTCATTACATGATTCTTCTCACCTGCACCCCCTAACTCCGTATGTCACTCATACCGAGCAATAGTACTCGCCGAATGGACTCGACCCTTCAATTCTCTTGCAAACTCAATCAATCTGCTCCCTCTTTTACGTCTAGAAATGCCCTCTCGTCTTTAATCTTCCGATTCTATTCCTCGCTGATTCTGGATAGAATTTCCGGATGGAGTCGTCTCAACCTTGTGAAAATTCAATTCTTTAAAAAGCACAACACTTCTACAAACTCTCCTCTCCAAACACACCTTTCTTAACTTTCTATCTCTTTCGACGGTTCTCTCGTTTCTCCCGTTTGACAATATAAACATCCCTGACCTTAAAACATAAACAAAAATAAATGTCTTAGAAACCTCTTCGTCACAACGGTTGCTAGGGCGGCCTCAAAGAAACTTGGAATTCTGTTTAGACTGCGGAGGGACTGTTTCCTCTTCTCAGTTCCTCCAGCTATACAAAGGGGCTCAATCCGCCATGTTGGAGCTAACTGCTCTCATATCTGCGGGAGGGGTTCTGGTTTTCACCGACTTTTGGACAGGGTCGAGTCAAAAGGCCAAAAGGCTTATAAAAAACTGTCTGTACTTTCCAGTTCACTTGACCCTCTATCATTGCGGAGCGATGCGATGTTGGTGCCTTATCTCTATCCTATAGGTACTGCGCAGCGGCAGGCGTGCTCGAGCGAACTTTAATCACTCGCCTACCACACCTGTTACCATTCCCCTCAAGGTTTGTGCTTGACCATTCGTAACTCCCAGGCTGATTTCGTTGTCGTGAATTCCACTTTCCCCAAACCACTTCTTGTCTGTGGAACTTCCCGTTCCATCTTCTGTATTTCCTGCTGAATTGTAATCTCCTCACTTTAAACGCCTTGCGCCTGTGTTCATATGCTTAAATGTTGCGCTTTGAGTGTGAATACTTTTGAAATGCGTTCTATACCTCCATCCTTGAAACCTCAGGGGCTCTGCCCCGTTGAATGGTGGTGACAACTGTAAAAGAAAAAAAAATCCTTTGCGGTCAGCAGAGTATGTGCAGCTCAAATGAACTGCAACTGCCCTACTCACCCCATTCAAAAACATCATTCAGGATTATCCCAGATAAGCATCATCGCCCACTCTCGTTCGAAACGAATTACGCCTTGCATAGATCGGACCAATGTCGCAACTCCACACTACAAATTTTGACCCTTGTTTACAGAACTTCAAGAATTTGAACTTAGAAATTCCCGCACGATCACTCACACACTCGACCTTACCCTAACAATATCTACCATATGTCTCTAGTCAAAAGTCTAACTCATTGCAGAATGGACAGAAGTTCCCTGTTTCTATCCCCTCTGGTTCATTCCTCTTTCCCACACCATTCACTAAAGCACATTACCCAGCACCTATCTCATCGCCGTGCCTCACTTGTCAGTCACAGCGTATGCAGCAATCAGAATGTTGCCCTCAGAATGACATCCGATTTTTCACCTGCTTCTCCTAATTCTCCGCTGCAACAGTTTATTACCTCTGGCCATCTTCATATGCCCACTACGATTACATGCACATTTTCAGCCAAAGAATCACGGTGACGGCCGATTTACGGCGCGATCACGACCTTCTTCGAGGAGCCATTAGCATTCTGGCAAAATATAAGTTAGGAGTTGAGCCAGCCAGCCTAACGTAAAACCCGTTGCCTTAGCCTCCTTCTTACGACACGCGAGGACAGTACGATCTTGGGCAATGCACGGTTTCTCCCTCCATACACATAAGGGGATTATAAGGATCAAGGATGTACTGTAGGTATTGTTGTCTAGACAGAGGGGTCGTTGGATCATCAAGTATGCATAATGCATGTATGTGGATAAAAGAGTCGTGTGTTTTCTTAACGATCATTGTACGGAGGATGAGTTTTTGCTGACTGATACACGCAGACTAGAAACGGCGAACCCAGATAGGTCACTCGGAATGAGTGCATGATACATTCCCATAACGATCGTATCAAATGCACGGCGGATGTATATATCATATCGTACTACATTACTCATAATTCACGACCTATAGTGAATAGACTATATACAGTACCGCATACGTATGATCAGTATATGTATATCAATAGTACTATATACTATATATATATAAATGATATATATTATATGTATGTATATATATACTCTAACATATTAACGTTATATATATATAGTATATACTATATATATATAATATACTATATACATATATTATGATTTATTATTAGTTTACTGAGGTCTTTAATAATTATCCAGAAAATTCTCGTATACCACTTTTTGTCTCCAATCTAAATCGGGGCCAAAATTACATCTGCAAAATGCCGATGACGATGACGCATTGAAACAAAAATATCAGCCTGATTTTGCCGATAGACTAATGCACCGAGTACATCCGTCCCCCATACAACTGAAATATATATATATAGTACTCTAATGAGCTTATATATAATGATATAGTATATATAGTATAGGTATATATATTAACTATATATATATATATATATATACGAATTATCAGATATAAATATATATATGTAATATCATTATATGGAGAAAGTTCTAGTTGTGACTCTCGTTGAAACGGTACTGTTAGCCAAAAAAAATTCAGACAGGGTATCTTTTATGGACCATTAAATACGAACTTTTCTATCTTATAAGGATTTAGTTGACTGATTCCACAATTTTGCAGTACTAGTAATTAGACATAGTCTAGCGTTTCTTACGGCGTATCTCGCGCAGCTTTTAGATGTTTTTTTATCTATATTTTTTTCTTTAAAACTAAAGGATATAGCCCGAAAGGGTTAAAGCCGCAAAGATGCAGGAGTCGCGGGTCTCCGGCCTCCGGGGCAACGACCAAGGTAGCCGCACGTATTTCCCCGCCTCGGGGAAGGGTCTCCGGAAACCCCCACCCGACTCTTATGTTTACTTATGTTGCACGGTGACGGCTGGTTGGGGTTATCCTCCGCGCCCTCGCTACGGCCGGTATGTGGAGAATCCCGTCCCCCCTTCTGCAGTCCCCGTACGGCGTCGAGCCCCCTATTTTGCCGTGTAATACCAGAAAAAGTAAATATAATATATATAATATAAATTTATAATTATATATATAACTCACACACCTATATAATTAGTTATATTACTATTATAAAGCTACCTGTATTGGCACATGATAAGGCTACTGATAAACTAATATTATATATAATATCATTACTCTATACATATAAATAAGTAATCAATATATCATTATGCTATATTCATACGAACTATCGTAATTACTATATATATATACAACATTAAAGATTAATCAACCAGTTAAAATCTATTGTATGTTCACATGAGAGTATATTACATTCTTTGGCATGGCAGAACCGATAGTCCCCCGAAGAACTCCGAACGGCGCGCCAAGCCTCATTATATGATGAACCATTGTAGCGCGCCCTTTCACCTGCCGACACTAGGAGGTACATGTCACCTGACTCGATACACGTTCCGACTCTCTTCCGCTATTAGCCTCAGGACAACCCAGCCGCGAGCGGGCACATGTTCAGGCACTCCTCGCACATCACGGAAGTCGGAACGTCCACACGACGGAACAAACCATCATACGACGACGACAGCCAGCGCGTATGCAATACCCTCAAGCCGATACTGCAGCGATACCAAGTAGCCATCGTGAAGTCTCCACTGATCGCGGTAACTATTTACTAGGTAAAAAAGGTTCATCCTAGCGAACAAAATAACACTTCGAATGAGCTCCGTCAGTGCGCACAGTGCGTGTGTGCGATCAAACAGATACAGTTTTTAGTGTACTATCTTAACAATTATATAATTAGCAACTTAAAAAGAACGTTTATAAGTCGAAACAAATTTTTTCTAAACTTAATTTAATGAGACTTTTTTTATTTATTTAACAATTTTCCATGTGTAAATACGCAAATAATATATCATTTTTCATTGTAACATTAAATAAAAACGCATTTTCGAGACAAATGAAGCACACCCTTTCCCGAGGAGTTTCAAGTTAAGACTGAAGTCTGAACACCGAGTATATTGAAAAAGTCGGCAAAATTTTCCATAAAATATTTACTCCGCTGACCCGTAAGATATAGTAAATACCTACATAGAGGAAGCTACGGTATGCCCGAAGCTTATCATTTTTAGTTGAATGCTATAGACTTAAGAAATACATTTCCCTCACGATTCATTTTTAACATTCTGTTTATCGAAATTTCTGCTTTTCCACTTTTATAACAAATAGTATTAAATATATATCTTAAAAACTTCGATACTCTGTGTCTAGCACGTCTCCACAACGAAGCATCGGAGTCTCCAACCTTTAAACTCAGACATCTAGATGTCGTTCACGACCAACCGATCCCTATGAGCACCCCTTACCGGACCCTAAGTTACTAAATTTCAGACCACTCATCTACACAATCTTAATCTACGTTACTATAAACGACCGAATAAAATCCTATTATAACTCACTAAATCCCTTACATTCAGTTACATCATACCTACCTATTTATATATATTAGGATTGCTATCATCGCACTAACCATAATACTACTCGATAAATAACCATTACGTAGTATCATCGATCTATCACTATATACTCGGCTATATAATAATACATATACCATACTTATACTATACTCAACGTTAGTAGTAATTACAACTACTAATATTAAATCAACTAATGCTAGGATGTACCCAGTAGTCTGCCACAATTCTACGTCAGCTCAGGCCCCACAGCTTATCTTATTAGTATATAATATATATATCATATAATGTATATATAATTATATATTATACCATCGAATACGAGATAATACTGGTCATGTTATCGGCCTTTATGTTGAAGATCTTCACGAACGACTCATCACACGCTCTACTCACATATAGCCCTAATACCCGGCTAAGTATAAAAGCCATGGCCCTCTCTATCAATACCTCTAATAAGAATCATCCGACTCTCTACCATACTGACAATATTATAATATAAATACTCGCATGGTCCTTGCACCTCAAGATCTATCCAGTGTGATAGCGACTCACCGGCTGTAAAGATGCGTCGTTGGGGGGCTCTCTGGGTCGCTGTGGGATGGGATATACGGATCATACCACCTGCCCCTGCAGCGTCTAGAGCGAAGAGGTGATTTGTTTTTTTTTTTTTTTTTTTTTTAAATTTCCACCCATAAGTCCCTGTAATTTTTGTATAAGGTTACCCTCCCATTTTTCCCAATTCACAGCCCCTTGGGCTATCTGGTGCCTCTTCCCGCACGGGTTTCAGTTCACCCCACACTTTTCCTCCCCGTGGATGAAGGTACAGTTGAAAAACCGGTCATTTACGCTCGCCTCTGACCGGGCCGCCAATTGTAGCGGGAACCTGAGCCTTGGCTAACCACTGGGGAGGCTGATCTGCACTTTGGTTGTTATAATCTGTCGGACTTTACAGCGAATGACATTCTAGGTGCCGTGTGGTTACAGAGCGGGTGGACCCCACGTAAGGTATGGGAGGATCTCCGAGGCCCACATCCACAGCCCACCCTACGGGGTGGGGTCCGGAGTGGTTGTGTGGGTCTACTGGACTGTGAACCTGCTATGGAGAAGAAAGCGATTACCCTCACTTATGAAATTATATGCCCTTTCCAGTCCATCCTGTTAATTTTACATTGTTATAGTAATAATTTGCTTTATTGCTATGCTGTTCATCCATGAAGACAAAGTTTGTGGTAAAAATTTTTTATGGAAAAAGTCTTTAAATCGAGATAACACGAGTTTAAATAAAGTGTGAGTTAAACAACAGTTACCGAAGTTCTGTCAGTTCCCTGCCTGGCCCTACCACGGCGGTCCCTACTCCTTCTAGACCTGGTACCTTATAATGTTGCTTTCTTCTTCTTACTACACCATTGAGGGTCTTTTCGCAACAATTGTCCCATCGATCGATCGAACCAGCAAAACCCCGAACACCTCAGGTGCCCCACGGCCGGGCAATCCCGTACAAGGTGCCACCCCGTAATAGTCGTACTCATTCGTTTACTCCACACGCTGCACCCCCTCCAGGAATGTCAGCAAGACATGTCATTCCCGATGTATTTACATAGTTGCGACCCACTACCTCCAAAACTCTTACTGAGCACAGCGACCACCATCATGCCTCTCAATTAGGCACTCGAAAAGCCTAGGAGTTGAAGACCCTCCTGTCACACATTGTTGAGGAATGGGTCCATTCTCGTAAAAGCATGCTAACCGAAACAAGTTCCATTCTGTCATTCCTTAACACGTCATACCTTGAGTATCGACGTGCCCTATTATTTCGTGCCTCGCCCATGTCGGATCGAGACACTCTTCGTGCACCCCCTCCTTTTTTCACCATTGTCAGTACTTCACGATCTACGGCCATGAAACTCCCGCAACCATGACCCCCGGGCTCGCTGAGGTTGATTACCCCGTCGCATTCTGACTCCCCCTTAAGTCAAACTCATTTTATGGGCTTCACGGGGTCGAAACGCTCACATCGATACCTCTTGATCTTCCTTTCATCTCTATACTCAATCTGGCAATCGACGCCCAGCCACGCCTAACATCGACAATTCGTAGACGCGTACTCTTTAGGTTTCCGCGGCGCACGCCATGCCCGTACATACGCTCTGAAAGGACACATTCATTCTCATCCATCACTCTCGCGCGCCTCTACACTACGTATCTGAGCCCACTTCAATGTCCTCGCTTACCCTTGCGCTCGATACTCTGCTCTTTTAAAGGAAGCACGACAATTGCACACAGACCGCCATGCCGAACGACCTACATAACCCTTACCAGCTGCAACATGGACAGACCAGCACCGGCACTCGTCGCCTAGTCTCCCTCCTTGCCGACAATCCCAGTAGGCTACCCCTCATATTACCCCTGAACCACCACGCCTGAAACCTCCAGCTCTCACGGCTCAATATCACTCTCGCCCTCCTGCTTAATATAGCTGCGCATTAAGCCCATGTTAGTACGATCCTTGGCTCCTGATCACAGTCTTTACATCAGTCCGCCCGCGCTATGCATACTCGGTACGCCTCGACTGGCTGCTGCATCGTCTCCTCTTTCCAATGCTCGCATCTGAACGATGAGATCTCGCAATACGAGATACTGATGGAGTCTCTGCTAGGCCGTACAGCTATACTGGCGAATATATCACCCATAATAACCATATTCTTACTGAAGCAGGAAATGTTTATTCGACATGCCCGCATACTATCACCCCTACGTATGCGACATAGTGTCACATAGAACTTACGTCATCTCTAAAAGTCTTGGAACCATCGGTTAGCGTTCTTGCGAGTTTACTCGGCGCAGTTAGCTGTAGCTTCGCGCGCCGTCCGTTGCAATCATCACGGCATAAGCATCGATCCGGCTCGCAATTATTCCAGCCAGACGAGCAAGTAAGATTTATACATAATCTGGACTCAGCCTGGCTTACATCCTAACGCATGCTCATATAACCCTGAACCTAAAGATCCGAGACGTATGCCTTTCAGCTGCGGATGGTCCTATAGTCCCCATTGCATACCCTTTTGTCACATCGAGTCGCATCCTTTTCTCCTCTGTTTCCTATTTTTGTCATTTCCTACTTTTTATATGCTACCTTTTTCTGTTCTATCTTTATATTTCTTTGCTTGCTCTCCTTCTTTTTTTTTTTTTTTACCTTACTGTCACTTCCGGTGAAGTGATAACATGAAGCGCGATGACGGATGCTATATCTCCGTACCGCTGCAGAGAATCCTGCCTCACGATGCAATACCGCATGCCCTAACACTCCATAATGCGACGAGTAGACAGATCGCTAATCGTTGATAAGGTCAGCGTCCTCTCCGCACAGCTTTCATCCCCGGTGTGAGATACTCGCATTGTAAAACACTACACCATCTCTCGATCAAACCTGAAACGCAAGCCAGACTCATAAGACACTCATGCGCACAGTAGATCAGCAGAAGTTCACGTGTGACGCCATACCTCTATCACGTGGCCGATGCGGCTCTGTATCTTACTAACTACTGTATAAGTAGCTTCACATTACACTAACGAGCATGAGCATCAGTACATATTCCATATTTAATGTATCAGGATACAAAATAAAATTTGGTATTTTGTTATAGTCTGCGTTTTATTCCATTTCAAAATCCATGCGTTTGCCGCGCGCCACCCTGTACATACATAAAGAATTGGAATCGGAATCAGAGGAATGGGAATCGGAATCGGCACTTTTGACTGGTATTGGTATCGGAATCGGAATCGGCATCGGCTGGAAATATGGAATTTCGTCCCATCACTAATATATATATTACTATAATATATTATATATATATTATATATACTATAATATTACTATATATATATATATATATATATATACTATATATACATAGTATATAGTATATATATATATATATATATTATATATATTATATATTGGGATATATATATTTATAATATATAATAATATATATAATATATATATATATATAATATAATATTATATATATATATATATACTATCAGTATATATTATAATATATATATATTAATCATACATATATATATATAGTATATAGTAATATATACTATATACTATATTATATATTATATAATCTATTTATAGACTATATAGATATATAATAATATTTAGATATTTTATATAATTTATATATATATATATATATATATATATATATATATATATATATATATAATAATATATACATATATATATATATATATATATATATATATATATATATATATATATATATATTTACATCTATATATATATAATATATATAATATATATATATATATATATATATATATATATATATATATATGCCCGGAAGGGTGTATTGATTCTCATGGTGGTGTTATGTTCTTGATTATAAACTTGGGCATGGCATAGCTATGAGAACCAATGCAGATGGGTCTTTTGTGCGTCCCCTCCGACCCCCAGCACGTGTATGTGCATTTGTTATGCATTCGTGCATTAGCATTTGTCACATGCACTTTCTTTCAACCTTCTTTCTTTCCCCTCATTTTTCATAAATTTTCCATCCTTTCAATCCACCTTCTTTATCACAGTTTCTTAATTTTTTTTTTTTTTTAAATTACCACCCATTAGTCCCTTTAGTTATTTATATAAGGTTGCCCTCCCTTTTTTCCCATCACAGCCCCACTGAGCTATCCGGTGCCTCTTCCCGCATGGGTTTTCAGTTCACCTCACACTTCCTCTCAGTGGATGAGGGTACAGTTGAAAAACTGGTCATTTACGCTCACCTCTGATCGGGCTTCCAATTGTTAGGGATTCCCGACCTTTGTAACCACTCAATGGAGGCATGTCTTGCACTTTGGTGTAAATTCTTCGGGCTTGCTTTTACGTGAAGACTTAAGGTCCGGTGAGGTACGCGGGTGGGAACCGGCGTAGAGTTCCGGGAGGATCTTCCCAGGCCACATCCACAGCCCACCCTACGGAGTGGGGTCCGGGTGGTTGTCTGGGTCTCTGGACTGGTGACCTGTTGTGGAGAGAAGATTACCCCTCCTTATGAAATATACGCCTTTCCAGCCCATCCTCTTATTACGGGTTTATATTATCATAGCTTTCATTGTTATAATGTTATTCATGGTGACGAAAACCGAAGTTTGAGGGTAAATTTTTTTTAGGGAAAAAGTCTTTAACAGGAAAAAACGTTATTAAACCAAGGTGAGCCAAACAACATCAACAACAATTACATCTGTCAGGTTCCCAGCCTGACCTTACCGCGGTCCCTACTACTTCTAGACCAGGTACCTATGTTTTACTTCCTTCTCCTACACCTGAGGGCCCTTTGCATTTCAGCTATATTCGTCGACTAGAAAACCCCAAACACCCCAGGTGTCCCCCACGTCCTGGCAATCCGCAAAAGATTGCCCCCCCGTCATTGAGTCGTTCTTCCTTCGTTTTACTCCATATGCCTGCAAACCCCTACCAGGAATGTTCAGCAGGACAACATCATTCCGATTATATCATATTTACTGCGATCCACTACCTACCAAAGCTTTTACTGAACATAGAACATTTTTTCTCAGCGAGTGCACTATGAAAAGGTTTTGGAGGTTGAAGACCCTGCAGTCAATTTAATCGAGAAATGGGTCCCATATCTCGTAACAGTGCTAACCGAAATCAAAAGTTCCATTCTGTCATCCTAAACGTCTCTTGGAAAACGATTCCTATTAATTTCTACTCCTGATGATATAAGAAACACATCTAAATTCACTATTTTCTGCTATGAACAGAAAGACGAAGATCTAGCTGTCATAATGAAAAATCTCCAGCAGAAAAGATTTCCGTTACAAACATTTATAGATTTCCCCTCGTAGGGACTCGCCTGATGACAAACCAAATCCTCGTTTGCTGCTAACCTTTAATACCCCGTCATCCACCTATCAAAGGTGAAAATAGGTTCACAATCACATGTGTTCGCGTACTTTATTTGTCCCGCGGACCCAGGACGTTGGCTGTCAAATGCCAACAGGTTTGGTCATTCACGAAAATACTTTTAGGGGACCTGATTGACATTTTATCGCCCAAGTCTGCGTGCGGAGAATTAATTTCACACTCCTGTAAAAATACCCTCACTGTTAGAAACTGTGGGACCCCACCCAGTTCTTCTTTCTTCAAATGCCCGTCTTACCTGTTTTGGAAACAGGAGGTTTTTGGAATTATGGTACTAGTACAAAAATTGCAGCAGGAGAGAGCTATACGCCAGCCAATGGAAAAATCATTCGAGGACAAATCAAAGTCAGTCTTACCACAATTAACAGCTGCCACCAACGGCCTCCGCTGTTAAACCCGCCAAAACACAAACCCCATCCTACAGAACTCCTCCTTCACCTAAATTCCAGTTGAAACTCAGGCAGTTTACTGCAACCTGTCTGCCTGAATTGCCACACTACCGACTTTTCAAATAGTACAAAAGCAGCCCTTGGTTCAATCTCTCCCGCCCAAAACAGCCATCAACAACCCTATCCCGAGAACTAACCTTCAACAAATTCACCAATGAAACTAAACTGGTTCATCCAGTACAAATTTGCGAAAACCACTTCCTGCCAAGGGACACACTAATCCCCATTACTTACCAAAATAGGCTTCACCAAAAACTTTATGCAAGAGGCACGGTTTCGTTTTGTCCTTAATCGCCTCCGCACTATTATCCAAATTCCGGAAAAGATGTTTCCTAAACACACAGAAAAGAATTAGTCGCCAAGCTAAAGATGTATTCGTTAAAATATAGAGGCCATCCAAATTTTTTAAAACAGAATACACAGGCAACCTTCCAACGGTAAAAAATACCAAACTTCAAGAACAGAGGACCTTCGCCATAAATCTAACTCACAGAGACAAATAGCAGTGGCTTCAACAGATTGACTCAAATAAATCACAGTTGTTATGAACAAAGCCCACCAATCAACTGTCTAATTTAGTCTGCACAAGAGTAATTTCCAGCTTTTGCGAATCTTCCTATAAACTCTCTCCTGAATGTTCCTATATTAGGCACTCTCTAAGGGATTCTATACCCTAGAAGATGAAATGGATAATAGCTCCCAAATGGAGCTTGATGTTGATGTGATGACCCATTCTTTCTAATGTTTCCTGCACTTCCGAGAAAAGTGAATGGAAAACTGTCCAACGTTAAAACGTCGCAAACGCTCTAAGCGTTTTGGGTCTGTTGGAGGCATGAAGAGTGACTCAGAGGTCCCCACTCTCCAATCAAACTGTCTAATCTAATATCCCAGAATCAATCGCAAGATGATGATTTACTGCAAAATACTCCCCAATATCGAGACATTGTCAAGTCCACACCAAATCCGTATATTTGAAGCCCAATTTTAGTAACCCCAAACACATTTCTCATAAGATGACACCTCTTACGGTGACACCTGTCCTCCCCCATTTCATATAGCAACAATTTTCATATCCCTCACACATTTCTGAATCGCTTGTTTTGGGGAGATACTGATTACTGCTGTTCATTAATACAACATCGAGCATTTCGGTTGTTCTGTCCACACGACCAAACCCAAACCCATACAACTTATATGGATTCAGGTTGAACTCACCTATCCCGTATTCAATGGTGAAGACCCCCCTCACCATAATACAAACTGAAAAAACAAAATCCTTCCTGAAACAAAAGCAGTCGTACAACCCAAATCTCGCGTTGATGAGCTATTTCGCGTTACCACCAAGCATTGTGTTGCTCCTTCCGTCGAGACTCCACGTATCAGCTTTTCCTTCTTTCACTGTGATCCTACCTCCAATACTACCCCTAGCCACATGTAGAGACAATTGTCTCAAAAAGACCATCATCATAACACTTATAACATCAGCATGGCCACTTTCCTTCAATGGAATTGTCGTGGCTACTATTCTAATTTCGAAGAACTTGTTCAACTAATAAACATATGTACACCAAAATGCATATGTTTACAGGAACTTCGACTGTCACAAGCGACTTCTTTCAACCTTCGCGATATAAATTCGCCGCTAACCTCTATTAGAAAGAGGTGACAATGATTAGGGGAGGTGCAGGAAAACTCATTCACAAATCTGTCCCCTATTCCCCAATCCCTCTCTTTAAACCTAAACTTTCATAGGCAAGTAGCCAGCACGAATTCACTCGTTCCACTGACGCTTACTCATTGCTCATTCTACTTGGCCTGCCGAGTAGTGAATTTACTAAGGTCTACTTAGCTGCTGATTTTTTTAAACAGCTCCCTACTCCGGTCGTGTTTACAGGAGACTTCAAACCGTCCGGTCACTCGCCCTTA
>JABUQX010079487.1:5000-7500 GCA_015478945.1 Trachelipus rathkii
TATATATATATATATATATATATATATATATATATATATATATATATATATATATAATATATAAGTATATATATATAATATATATATATAATATTATATATATATATATATATATATAATAATAATATATATATATATATTATATATTTATATTATATAATAATTCATTTTTTTCCTTAATTTCAGCACTGGGACCTCCTGGTTGCGATGAATTGGTCAATGATTTGGAAGACAGAATCAGATCCTTATTTATGTGACTGGCCGCACTGATCCATTAAAACCTTTTTAAATAATATAATTAGTCAAATGGTTTTCTATTTTCTTTAATATATATATATATATATATATATATATTATAGTATATATATTATATATATATATATAATTATATATAATAATATATATATATATAATATATATAATATATATTATATATAATATTATATATATATATATATATATATATATGATATTATATAATATATATATATATATATATATACTATATATATAATATTATATATATATATATATATAATATATAATATATATAATATATTATATATATAATATTATATATATATTATATATATATATATATATATATATATATAATATATATTATATATATATATATATAATTAAGATGGTGTTTATTTGGTAAGCTATTTTGGTGTAGAATAAAACGCAATAGGTTCTTCTTCGTATCTGTGATTGCTTGTTTAAAAACCAATTAATTTTCAAATAGATATTATGGCTTACTAATTCAAAATTTTTAATAATTATTTTCCTATATTTCTTGCAATTGAAAGGGAATAACCAGTTGAGCTCGAGTGTTGCTTCACTCTCTAATCTCTGTTCCAACCAAAAAAAGAACAAAAAAAAAGAAAAAGAAACAATTGTTGCCAAATTCAAGGACATTGAACAATATCAGAGTAGCTCAAGCAATAATTACAATATTGCAAGTGCGCTTTCTGAACAAAAAATTTCAAACTTATTTGGATTTGTTAGTAATACAAAGCTTGTCTAATATTATAAAGGGTAGCAAGACAGCAAGCAGGTTAATATAAAAAGCACAAGTCTAGAACCTAAAGAAGGATTATTTCATAAAATTGCTTAAATACATTATAAATAAATAATAAATATTCTTACCTTTATTTTTATTCCTTTTGATATTTGTTTGTTACAATTTACCTGAATTTAACCATTAACCTCATGGAGAATGTTTTAGTAAGCTCAATACAGAACATCCTATCTTTGCAACTTGCCAAGCCTATCAATATAAAGCTATATCTATGATTTACGTATTAGACAAGACATCTTGAAATTTGAATAACTAAAAGACATTCAAAAAACACTTGGTTGGTTCTTTAAAATCAGTTCTATGAATTAAATAAGCAAACTAAATTATTTGCTTCATAGTCATGCACAATTGTTTATAAAAAATATTATGCAAAAAAAATTACACTTACTTCAAAGTACGTAGTTACAGAAAAAAAATTACTATTCTCACAGTTTTCTAAAATGAGAATCATAGATGAGTTATTAAGTAGATGCTTGGCTTATAACTAAAAGGGATTGACACCCCAAAATAAACTTCGCAGGCAAAAGTTTGAACAAAAATAATTTCATTTCTTTAACCTTCCATATTTTACAAAATATTGTAGTTTTTCATTAAATATATTTTTATGTTATTAAAATTAATTTAGTTTATAGAATAGCACCCAAATTTAACAATAAATGTTTCGTTATAAGAGTTATCTTGAAATTTAGTTCAAATCAAATTTCTATAGCCATTCTCTTGTTGAGGTAAAAATTTATAAAGTGCTGGGTTTTTTTTTAGAAAGCTGGAGATCTTCCCTTTAGCAAAAAAAATAATTTTTAAAAATTGTTTTTGTTTCAGAAGTTTTTAATTAGCTTTAAAAATGTCAAAATATTTTTTGTTATGCATTATTGTTCTAAAACATACAATATTACAAAAGTAAACAATTGTTTTTTGTTCAATTTGCGCAAAATAATAGAACTTTATTCACTGAAATGGGCTAAAATGTGTTGCAGTACATCTAAATGGAAAAATATCCTCTAATTGTGAAAAAAAAAAATACTTTTATAATTAAAATACATCTATGTTATTTCATTAAAAATGCATTTTCACACAATTTTAATTTATAAAAGTATTTTTTTTCCACCAATTAGAGGAATATTTTTCCATTAGATATGTATCTGCAACCACATTTTTAGCCCATTTCATGATACAAGTTCTATATTGCAAAGAAAAGTACATACAAATAATTTTGTACTTTTTTAATATTTATGTTTAGCAAAATGTTTATAATATTTGACCTTTTTAGAGGTCATATAAAAACTTCTTGAAACAAAACAATTTAAAAAATTATTTTTTAACAAGGTTGCACACTCTACGTGCGAACAACAAAATTTACTTTCAGATGATTGGTTAACAACGAATGGCTATATACACATGATTGGCTAAATATTGTCA